>JASDQU010223827.1:5319-16375 GCA_032191745.1 Picea mariana | reverse complement strand
TGCTGCTCTGCTTAGCATGATAAAATATGTAACTTCAAAAATAGTGGTTCTAATGATGATGCTGTAGATTGTTACATCATAAATACATATATGTAAATTCAGATGAAGAAAATGCTAAATAAAGATGAAATTTGCAGAGATTAATACATACATGTAAACTCAGATTAAGAAAATGCCAAATAAAGGTGAAATTTGCAGAGATTGAAACAAATAGACACGTTTATATAAAGATATGGCAATAAAACATTTAGGGCGCCCAAGAAATTCAACAGGTGAAGGTATAGATAAATATCCTTATCTATCTATGATATAAACAGTCCTCTATTACATTATTATCATATGATATGTATTCTCTCTTAATTGTATGTGTTCAATCTTCTTGGCCAACATCGCCCCCGGAGGTAGAAGCGATCTCTGTGTTAATGGTGGAGCTAGAAGCCACGTCCATCTCTGTATTGCCCAAAATCCAAGGATGACCTGCAACGAATTCGTCGCTCTACCCGTTAAATCCAATCGCACAAAGACCTTCCGAATTCCAATTGATAATACTAATTTTCCAAAACTCAAAGCAAATGATAACCCACTTACTCAAAATTTCATCGCAAGAAAGTCGTTGCCACGCGTCCTTCTCCAACATTCGAAGAACGAGTTCCTTTGCAGAATCGGATACGGAGCTCCATAGWTCGGTACCGAGATCTAGCTCTGTATTTTGTATTTGCTCATACATCACCAYGGCATCCTCAATCTGGGCATCAAAAGGTGTCGTGSCACAGAGAAGAACATACAATACCACTCCCGCGCTCCATATATCGACCTCGTACGAGTACCCATTTCCGAYCAGCATCTCTGGTGCAGAATATCCCAATGTTCCCACGTTTTCTATGGCTACAAATTTCCCTTTAAAATATTCTTCAAGAATAAAGATTATTTCATCAGTATGACCACCTTTATACAAATTTAATTGAGATATGATCACCTTTATATAAATGTAGTTGAGATAGTTTTTAATTTGATTGGTTGAGTGGATTAATGAGTAGCTGAGTGCTTGAACTCTATGCAACATGTCTCATTGGATGTCTTTACTCGGTTAATCCTTAAACTGCTAAAAAAAAAAAATACCGAGAATGAAAACCAGAAGATATAGTTTACAAATTAATCTTGAAGAATATTTTTCCAACTTACCGTAATGAAGCTGAATTGATCGATCGAAGTTTCCAAGTTTCACAATCCATGATGAGCCCGAGTTTGCAGTGTTTGATATAAATATGCTGGATGGCTTTACGTCTCTATGAATAATGCTCTGCGAATGGCAGTACCGGAGAGCTTCCACGATGCATTTCATTGTTCTAGCGGCTTCTCTCTCTGAAGGAATGCCATTTCTTTCGATTAAGCGCTGGAGATCTCCTCCATCAGAGAGCTCGGAAATCATATAAAGATTCTTTGACCAGCCGTATTTGCCCAGCCATTGCCCCCAGTAGCAGGCCCTGACCTTCAAGATTCCTGGGTGTTTGCCGGACAAACGGGTTTCGAGTAAAAGCATTTCATCATATGCATTCTTGGTCATGGGCATCTTTTTACAGGCGAATTGTTCTCCGATTGTCTTATCAGTGCAGATGTGCACCATTCCCAACCGACCTTGACCAATCACCTCCCCAATTTCATAATTCTTCTCCACAAGAGGTTCGGGAGCGCCAGATTCCTCTGAATCCTTTTCTTTGCGTGCTCTGCAACCACACCACAGGCGTTGTATCGCACGCAGCATGGTTTCAACCTTGAAATTATTGACAATACAAAATTAACACCGCGAGTTCTTTAAAACCTAATCAACGGAAGTGTGGATGATATGTTAAGTCCGAATTTAAGATTGCACGACTTATATTTCACTGCTTGCCCTCCTCATATAAATGTTATTTGCCGACGATAACCCAAGGCAACATATATGTGTGCGCACCATTCAAACGAGCTCATCGTGGTAGCGATGTCATTTATCAAATATTTCATAATTATAACATATAAAATATGATAAGTTATAAATTTAAATGTTTTAAGTAAAAATAATAAATAAAACTTTACTTCATCATTAATTATTATTGTTTACCATTTCATTTATAATACTTAGAAAGAATGGAGATTAGTTGGAGTGTTTCTACACTGTATGTCATCATATATATATATATATATGGTGTAATTCTTATTGATTAATTCAACGAAGAGTGGCTTTGCTTCTCCAGGCCTTCAAGTGTTCTCTAGCATGAGGAGTCGATTTTCATTCTTGATTATTAAGTTGGTATCACACAGAGATAATTTTAAGGATGAAAATTTATTTTAAATTGTAGAACCAACGATAAATGTTTGGCAATATTTTTGTAAAAATATTCAAATTTCTAAGGATTTTATATAGTTTGTATAACATTTTGACGAGGTAAAATAATTATATCCTATAGAATTTGGGCGAATCATTTTAGAATAACGAATCTTTTTTTTGGAAAAGATCTTAAAAAATTAGCCCATGACGAAATTTAGCCCCTAAAATCATCCTTGGTATAGAGAACCCGCTTGGTGCTAAAGGAGCGTTCCTGTTGGAGTAGAGATCGCTCGATCAGATCATTGCGTGAAGAGGTTGTGCGACCTGCGTGTAGCGTGAGAGGGCGTGGAGCGTGAGTGGGCACCTGCGTGAGAGGGAATTGACGTGAGAGGGCACCGACGTGAGAGGGCGTGGAGCGTGACTGAGATATATCATTGCTAGTTGCCCTCCATTCTGATCCGTGTTAAAAAATGACTAGTTTGCATAGAAGGAGATGCAAAATACTCGAGATCGAACCACGTCGATTTCGCATGGAAGCATTTTGACCCCAATTCTCACTATTTACTGTCTCATCTTCTTCAATGGTCTCTTACATTTTTCCCTCGTGCTCATGCAGACCCCCCAAAACAGTGGTAAAGTTCGAAAACCCAAGGCTTGTTGTGTTTAAGTGAGATTGGATTTTCATATATGGAGTTTTGCTTGCGGCATGTCAGTATATACTGATAAATCTCCTTCAAGAATTGTGGGCGGACTGTTTACATGGCACGTGGGTTCTCCAACTTCCAGATTTGGAAGCTTCATAGAGGAGATCGCTTTCTGAGCTATAAGTTTCATTGTTGTACTGAGGTATCTTACTGTGAGTTTTCTGAGTGAAAGAGTTTGTAAGGATGGCAAATCCACTTGCTGAAACTTAGCTCAATGAAGTCAATAAATTGGATGGATCAAATTTCGTAAATTGGAAATTCAAAATGCAAGTCTTGATGGAAGGTTATGGCATATGGAAGATCGCGAAAGGAGATGAAGCTGATGCGGCTATGATAGCGGCATAAATCCTAGATTGGGATAAGCAGGAGAACAAATCCAAGGTATTGTTGAGAATATCTGTTAAAGATAACATAATTTTGCATATTAGAGATGCTAAGACTTCTAGTGAAACCTGGAAAGTACTTAAAGATCTGTATCATGCTAATAATACAAATCACATTCTTTTCCTAAAGAGTAAATTGCTAAGTATTAAAATGGATATAAATGTGTCTGTTAGTACTTTTATTGGGCGAATTAAAGACATGAAAGATAAATTGAGAGATATAGGAGAAAACGTGTCAGACACTGATATTGTCACAATTGCCCTAAATGGAATGTTAGAGGACTATAAAATTTTTATAACAGTACTTGCAGCGAGAGAGAAAGCTCCTAATTTTGAGGAACTGAAGGTATATTCTTGCAAGAGGAAGAGAGATGTGCAAATTTGAAGCCTTAGAATTCAGACTTAGCACTATGGACAAAGAAGAGATTCCCTAAAGTGAAACCATGAGAAGGAGGCAGAGGAGGAAGTTCATTTCAGAGGAATTCATTTCCAAATCCAAATCAAGGTATGCCATCGAATAGAAATGAACCTAAGTGCTTCTATTGTGGTAGGACTAGGCATCTTGCCTAAGAATGTTATAAGAAGAAAAATGATGATGAGGCTAGGCATTAAAATAGAAAACATTCAAGACACTTTGCAGATGAAAACCTGGATATTGATTCAAAAGATCTCAAATTGTTTGTGTCTAATGCTGCACTGTCTACTAAAACTGATGATGTTGATGCATGGTTTGCCGATTCTGGAGCTTCAATTCACATGACATGTAACAAGAATTGGTATATAAACTTTAAATAAACACATAATGGTGCCCATATTTATCTTGGAGATGATCGTTCTTATCAGATCAAGGGATATGGAGATATTCCAGTAAACCTTCCGAATGGTACTTTCATACACATTCACAATGTTGTGTATGTCCCTAGGATAAAGAAAAAATTGATTTATGTGTCCACCATTACAGATCATAATTTGAAGGTTGAATTCTTTAAGACACATTGTATAATGAAGGACTTGCAGGATCATTACAAGACTGTTTCCTTAGGAGCCAGAGTTGGAGGTCTGTACAAACTTGATGTCACCAACAAGAATCATCAAGCATTTACTTCTGCAACTATGCCTACAGAAAATATTTGGCACCAAAGGTATGGTCACATTAATTATCATGATTTGTTGTTATTACAAAAACAAAGTATGGTTGAAGGACTCCCTATGTTGAAGAATGAGTATGCTTCTTGTGAAGGTTGTGCATTAGGAAAGATGCACAAAGATGAATTCCCCTCTAATCCTTATAGGAGAAAAAAATATCTACTAGAACTTGTGTACATTAATGTTTGTGGACCACTGCAGACAAGGTCGCTAGGAGGTGCTTATTATTTTTTGTTATTTATTGATCACCGCAAAAGATACACATGGGTTTATTTCCTTAGGAAAAAGAGTGATGTTTTTGAATACTTCAAGGAATTTAAAAATATGGTGGAGAAGCAAACAAGAAAATCCATCAAAATCGTCTACTCAGATCAAGGGGGAGAGTACAGATTGGGGAACTTCATCAAGTATTGCAAAGATCATGGAATAGTACAACAATTTACAGTACCCCACACTCCACAGCTGAACGGAGTTGTAGAAAGGAAAAAAAAAACTCTGGTGGAGTGTGCACGAAGTATGATGAAAGGTAAGAATATGTCAAATGATTTTTGGTCTAAGGACATGAACACTGGTGTTTATTTAAATAATAGAAGTCCAACAAGGTGTCTTGATCATAAAACTCCTTTTGAAACCTTGTATGATTCTAAACCAGTAGTTAATAATTTGAGGATATTTGGGTGTAAGGATTTTGCACATATTCCAAAGGAGAACAGGAAGAAGCTTGATGCTAAAGCTATCAAAATGTGTTTTTATAGGGTACTATTCAGAATTTAAATCATATAAACTGTTTGATCCATTTACTCACAAAGTGTTTGGAAGTAGAGATGTAATTTTCAATGAACAGGCAGAAGGAAACAATGAAGAAAACAACCATGAAGGATGGCATGTACTTCTTGAAGATGAGGAGGTCAAAGAAGAGAAGCAGCAATAGGAAAAAAACACCGAGTGACATGGATACATCCATGAATGAAGAAGAATCTTCACAAAACGGAGAAGAAGTCACGAACTAATTGAGAAGATCTTCACGACAGAATCGTCCACCTGAAAAGTATAAAGATTATGCCTCGATGAGTAATATTTCAAATGTCATTGAAACCATGAGTTTTAATGAAGCTAATGAACATGAACAATGGAGAAAAACAATGGAGGAAGAATATGACTCTATAATGAAAAACAAAACTTGGAAATTAATTGAATTTCCTAAAGATAAAAATCTCATAGGATGTAAATGGATATACAAACCTAAATTCAAAGCAGATGGTAGTATAGATAAATATAAATCTAGATTGGTGGCAAACAAGTATTCACAGAAAGAGGGCATTGATTATGCATACACATCTGCACCAGTAGCTAAATTAAACACTATAAGAATGTTAATTGCACTAGCTACAAAATACCATTGGAAGCTTCACCAATTAGATGTAAAGTCTTATTTTCTGAATGGTGAGTTAAAGGATGAGGTTTACCTTAACCATAGGGGTTTGTGAAAATTGGTCAAGAACATTTAGTGTGTAAATTAAAGAAAGCATTGTATGGACTAAAACATGCACCTAGGTCATGGTATGAAAATATAGATTCCTTCTTTCTTCAGCAGGGTTTTATGAGCAACAAAAGTGATCCAAATCTCTATACCAAGTTTGATCAAAATGGGCATGTTGTATTGATTTTCTTATATGTTCATGATTTAATTATTACAGGAAATTCAAAAAAATTGATTAGTGGAATTAAGAAGCAGATGTCATAGGTATTTGAAATGAAATATCTTGTTGAGTTACACTACTGCCTAGGTCTTGAAGTTTGGAGAAATGATGGTCAAACCTTTGTGTCTCAAGGTAAATATGTCAGAGAAGTACTTAAGACGTTTAAAATGGATTAGTGTAAAGTTTCTTATGTTACAATGCAAAAGAACACACAAATTTATTGTGATGATGGTTCGAAGGAGGTAACTGATACAATGTATAGACAAATGGTGGGAAGATTGAACTATCTCACTACAAACATACCTCGCACAACATACTATGTTAGTGTGTTAAGTCAGTTTATGGAAAAACCTCTAGAAATCCATTGGAATGCAGCGAAAGGGGTACTTAGGTATCTCAAAGGCACAATTGATTATGGTATTAAATATACTGATTCATTCGATGTTGAGCTGACATGTTACTTAGATTCAGACTTGGCTGGAAATTCAGATGATCGAATATTTACTATAGGTTATGCCTTTGGCATTGGATCCAGGATTATTTCATGGAGCAGTAAGAAGCAACCTACTGTATCTTTGTCATACATTGAGGAAGAATATAAAGCACTATGTGCAACAACTTGTGAAGTTGTTTGGTTCAGAAGACTACTTCAAGATCTTGGATAAGAACAAAGGAAAGCTACGATAATCAAATGTGATAACCAAAGCTCAATCAAGTTGGAAAATAATCCAGTTTATCATTCAAGGACAAAGCATGTTGATACTTAGTTCCATTTTATTCGAGAAAAGATGTAGTCTAATGTCATTGCTTTAATGTATTGTAATACTAGTGAAAATGTTCCTGGTATTTTCACTAAGTCTCTTGGGAAGATCAAATTTGAACTGTTTAGGGAGATGTTAGGTGTGGACGCCAATCCTTTCTCCATTAAAGGGGAGACTTAGAAATAATGGATATTAGTTGCGATGATTATTTTCAAACCGTTTCTAAACTGTATGTCATCATATATATATATATATATATATATATATATATATATATATATATATATATTTATATATATATATTCTCATTAATTAATTGAACGAAGCGTGACTTTACTTCCCCGGCCTCTAGGTGTTGTCTGGCCTGTCGATTTTCATTCTTGTTTATTAAATATAATAAACAATATTTATTTAATTATAAAATAAATTAATGGAGGATAAAAAATTTATATTTGATTATAAAATAAATTAATGAAAGATAGAAAACTTATTATAATTTTGAATGCAATTGTACAACTATAAAGTTTTTGAAAAAAAAAAATTCATTCATTAGTAATGATTCACTAACATTATAAAATTTGAGGATTGAGATTGTAATATTTTAAAAAATAAATTTAAAAATATTTTATAATAGATAACTTTAAAATTAAATACAATCTATCTTATCTAATTGTAATTGGATTCCTTCTATGGAAAGTAAAGCCTAATGTAATAAAATAATTTTATTAACTTGAAGAATAAAAAGCTCTTATCACTTTTTCAAACAAAAACAACCCAAAGGCTAAAAGAAGGTGAAATAGATTTGTAATTTTGGTTAAATCATTGGAGACTAGTAATGTCGACATTACTAGTCTCCAATGATTTAACCAAAATTACAAGTCTATTTCACCTTTTTCAGACAATAACAAAAACAAAAACAACGGAAAATCCAAAAGAAGGTGAAATAGACTTGTAATTTTGGTTAAATCATTGGAGATTAATAATGTGAACATTACTAGTCTCCAATGACTTAACCAAAATTACAAGTCTATTTCACCTTCATTTGGTCTTTCAGTTGTTATATATATATATATAATTTTACAAAGAAAATATAGTGAATATATTACAAGGAATTTATTCATCCCAAATTAAATTAAAGAATCAAACATAAACATAAACATAAACATAAACATAAACATAAACATAAATATATATATATATATATATATATATATATATATATATATATATATATTTTATAACTCATAAAAAAAATATTATCTAGTGAGTTTCATAATGAAACATGGTGGTGGACATAAAAGAATCAATTAATATTAATTAATTAAAGAATCATTAAAGAATCAATTAATTAATTAATGTATTTATAAGTTGTGAATAAAATTAATAAAATATTAAATTATTATTAATTAATATATTAATAAAACATTCATACATTAATAATAAAGTATAAACCTTTCTAAAAATATAATAATACATTAAAATATTAAAGTATTAGCACTACTTGAATAAAATAAAAATACATTTATACCACATTATAGGATATGTACATTAAAATATTACATTATTATATTAAAATATTCATACACCTAAACTACAATAAAGTAAAAATAATTTATAATATATTATTATCCATACATTAATAAAATATTAAAATATTAATTCAAATTTTAATAGAAATGATCCTAGTTCTAATCTTTCCATAATAGTAACCCTAACAATCTTAATAAACTTAACCTAGGTATTAAATATATTGATTCATTCGATGTTTGACAGGTTACTTAGTTTCAGACTGGGCTGGAAATCCGGATGATCGAATATTTACTACAGGTTATGCCTTTGGCATTGAATCTGGGATTATTTCATGGAGCAGTAAGAAATCTTTGTCATACATTGAGGAAGAATATAAAGCACTATGTGCAACAACTTGTGAAGTTGTTTGGTTCAGAAGACTACTTCAAGATGTTGGATAAGAACAAAGGAAAGTTACGATAATCAAATGTGATAACCAAAGCTCAATCAAGTTGGAAAATAATCCAGTTTATCATTCAAGGACAAAGAATGTTGATACTTAGTTCCATTTTATTCGAGAAAAGATGTAGTCTAATGTCATTGCTTTAATGTATTGTAATACTAGTGAAAATGTTCCTGGTATTTTCACTAAGTCTCTTGAAGATCAAATTTGAACTGTTTAGGGAGATGTTAGGTGTGGACGCCAATCCTTTCTCCATTAAAGGGGAGACTTAGAAATAATGGATATTAGTTGCGATGATTATTTTCAAACCGTTTATAAACTGTATGTCATCATATATATATATATATAGTAATTCTCATTAATTAATTGAACGAAGCTTGACTTTTCTTCCCCCACCTCTTGGCCTATTGGTGTTGTCTGGCCTGAGGAGTCGATTTTCATTCTTGTTTATTAAGTATAATAAACAATATTTATTTAATTATAAAATAAATTAATGGAGGATAGAAAGTTTATATTTGATTATAAAATAAATTAATAAAGGATAGAAAACTTATTATAATTTTGAATGTAATTGTACAACTATAAAGTTTTTGAAAAAAAAAAATTCATTCATTAGTAATGATTCACTAACATTATAAAATTTGAGGGTTGAGATTGTAATATTTTTAAAAATAAATTTAAAAATATTTTATAATAAATAACTTTAAAATTAAATACAATCTATCTTATCTAATTGTAATTGGATAAGCTCTTATCACTTTTTTAAACAAAAACAACCCAAAGGCCAAAAGAAGGTAAAATAGATTTGTAATTTTGGTTAAATCATTGGAGACTAGTAATGTCGACATTACTAGTATCCAATGATTTAACCAAAATTATAAGTCTATTTCACCTTTTTCAGACAAAAACAAAAACAAAAATAAAGGAAAAGTCAAAAGAAGATGAAATAGACTTGTAATTTTGGTTAAATCATTGGAGAATAATAATGTGAACATTACTTGTCTCCAATGACTTAACCAAAATTACAAGTCTATTTCACCTTCATTTAGTCTTTCAATTGTTATATATATATAATTTTACAAAAAAAATATAGTGAATATATTACAAGGAATTTATTCATCCCAAATTAGAGAATCAATATATATATATATATATATATATATATATATATTTATAACTCATAAAAAAAATATTATATAGATAAGAAACAATTCTAATGAGTTTCATAATGAAACATGGTGGTGGACATAAAAAAAATCAATTAATATTAATTAATTAAAGAATCATTAAAAAATTAATTAATTAATTAATGTATTTATAAGTTGTGAATAAAATTAATAAAATATTAAATTATTATTAATTAATATATTAATAAAACATCCATATATTAATAATAAAGTATAAACTTTTCTAAAAATATAATAATACATTAAAATATTAAAGTATTAACACTACTTGAATAAAATAAAAATATATTTATACCACATTATAGGATAAGTACATTAAAATATTACATTATTATATTAAAATATTCATACACCTAAACTACAATAAAGTAAAAATATATTTATAATATATTATTATCCATACATTAATAAAGTATTAAAATATTAATCCAAATTTTAATAGAAATGATACTAGTCCTAATCTTTCCATAATAGTAACCCTAACAATCTTAATAAACTTAACCCAGGTATTAAATATATTGATTCATTCGATGTTGAGCTAACATGTTACTTAGATTCAGACTGGGTTGGAAATCCGGATGATCAAATATTTACTACAGGTCATGCCTTTGGCATTGGATCCGAGATTATTTCATGGAGCAGTAAGAAGCAACCTACTGTATCTTTGTCATACATTAAGGAAGAATATAAAGCACTGTGTTCAACAACTTGTGAATTTGTTTGGTTCAAAAAACTACTTCAAGATGTTGGATAAGAACAAAGGAAAGCTACGATAATCAAATGTGATAACCAAAGCTCAATCAAGTTGGAAAATAATCCAGTTTATCATTCAAGGACAAAGCATGTTGATACTTAGTTCCATTTTATTCGAGAAAAGATGTAGTCTAATGTCATTGCT
>JASDQU010223825.1:0-17608 GCA_032191745.1 Picea mariana | reverse complement strand
AACTAAGCTAGCAAGTTATATAAACAAAAGAATAGCTAATCTAAGTTAGATATGATTTTAGGATCTCAAAGCTTAGAAATATTGCAGAAAACTTAGAAAAGGAAAGAGAAAAGAGGAGAGATGTTACCCAAACCAAAGAAGAGTTGTTTGGAAGGCCTCCTAGGTGTTGTATGCAGCTTACACCTTCAAAATATGTTGCTGTCCTGCAAAAACAGCAAGCAAAAGCTTGCTGGAAATGCTGCAAAAACACCAATAAAAGTTACAGAAATTTCTGTGTATACACAGAAATTTCCAGCAAACAAATATGATATAGAAATTTGATTTTATGACCTATCGAGAGTTAGATAGCTACAGAAAATGATATGGAATGATAGCAATATATCAGATGTAAAAGAAACAGCTAGGAGTTTGAGCAAGCCAAGGTTGAAATCTGCTCTAAAGTCTCTTCCAAGCCCTAACCTGAGAGACAAACCTGCAACTCAAACACAATGTAGATCTATAGCAGCATAGTATGATTGATTAGCATAAAAATCTGAACTAATTCATGATCCTACCTAATCATCCAATACATAAATCATCAACACTAATGTATATTTGATTTACCTCAATAAACTAATTTACCAAAGAATGCTTGCATATAAATCACAAAATGAGAAAGGAACAAGATCACCTCTTGTTATTTTGATCACAAGACTAATCTTAGAAATCCAAAAATGTCCTCCAAAGCTTTCTTTATTCATCCAATAGAAGAACCAAAACCAGTGAAGAAGTACGGCAATAATGTGAAAGATAGAGAGAATGGGATGGTGAAAAACTAGTAGCATAACATTACAATAATGAAAGGTCAGAAAAGAGTGAGTGAGAGGTCTCTTAAATAGCATGAGAGGCTAAAGAGACCCCTCTTGGATCTTCAACAAGTGTCAAAGATCCAAGGGAAGACAACTAAACAGAAAAAGACAACCAATGAAATCAAAGGCTTTTAGGTTTGGGGGAATGGAAAGAAAGGTGAAAAGAAAGCTGAGAAAGTAGCAAGTAAAAGAGAAAAATGGCAAGAGGAAGCCCAAGTCCCAATTTAAAAAAGATTTCCATGCTTTCTGAGAAAATGTTTCCATCTTACGTGAGCTTTATCCAATTCTTGGAAGATAAAGCGTGGAGTTAAAGTGGATGAAAGCGTGAGCTTTCCTTTGAAAAGTGGGAGGTGAGTGGTTGGCAAGGCTTGGAGTGTGTTGGCACACTCCTTATAGGGAAACGATTGGTGGAGGAGAGGCCGTGAGCTGGGAAGGAGAGGAGGCCCACGTATATTTTTTAGGAAGTCTCCAAAAGTTACGTGGGAATGAGGACGTGAGAGATGACAGCGTGAGGTTAGTGGGAGGGGCGCACCTCATGAGGAGGGGCCCATGAATTAATTAAATGAGTTATTCAATTAATTTAAATGAGTCATTCAATTACTTAATGAAACATTATAAGTTCAAGTGGGAAAGGAATTTTAATTAAATGTGGGTTTAGAAAGGTGGGTAAAGGGTAGGGAAATAATTAAAAATTAATTTTAATTAAAGGTGGGTTTAGAAGGGTAGGTGAAGGTTAGGAATAGGTTAGGTGGGGTATCTCATTATTACTGCCTCTTACTTCACTTGATTTGGTCCATTATTACATCAATTACATTTTCCCATGTTCTGGGTTTGGCAATTAAAACCGCCATTTTTCCCGAAAAACTCCTAAACGGACAAACAACCTAGCAAAACTTGTCCGACTGAGTTGAAACTTGGACCACGGGTGCAGGGGGTCTCATTAGTTTTCTTTTGAGTACAAATACCCCTATCGCAAATCCCGGGACCTAAGTTTTTACATTAAATACTCAGAATTAATTGATTAATTAATCAATTAATTAATTCGGAACCTAAAAAAAAACCTAGCTATACTTGACGGAATTCCGCGAAATTTCGCATGCTGTCTTACATGGTCATTTACAACATTCCTAAACATTAGCTACCTAGGAATAACTTCATTAGAACGCCTTTCGCCACTTTGGAGGAATTATTGCGTGGGAGTGAAAAACTCAAGGGAGATTAACCCGGTTGGTTAGGCCACATTAACCTCCTGAGGATAAAAAACACTCAACGAAAGGAACTCTCCTAATGAGGAAACCCTAAGGCAACTGACCTAACATGATCCATGTAGACTTATTACAATATTAACCCACGCAGGGGTGCGGTAATCCCGCTTACAAAATTTTGTGCTGGAGCATCAAATGCCCAAGTAGAACCAATACTGTCTTCGACATACTTGCATCTGATGATGCATATCTTCATGGCACATGGAGTTGACCACCGTTGCTAAATGGGCGGTCAACAGGTCCCATTCAAAATTCAGCAGACTTAACGGTTTTCAGGATTTCAAGATTGGCAAGATTACAACGTTTCCATTGGATTCTATCATGTATGAGGGTATGGAAATGGCATTCAATCAAGACCACCAAGCCCTCTATGTACCCCAATGTTGGTGGTGTTGATTGTTAAACTCCTTTGTCATGTTCTTAGTAAAAATGTACCCTTCACTCAAACCAGAATCATTGATTAGGCATGTTAAGATTTTTCTACCATATTTTAAGGCTAGGATTAGGTAGTTTCATCAAAATTGGGTGGTGTCCACTGATGTCCCTAGAGGATCGAGGTATAAGCAAAGGCTAGACAAGAGACAAAGGATGAAGGATGATACTAATGATGTGGATCCCACTATAAGCGACGGTGGAACATTGCCCGTCATTCATGTTTGTCATTTAAATGTTCTTGCTTGTTTATTCGTAATGCTTTCTTTCAAAGTTTCAATATAATCATTAATATACTATGAATGGCATTTCGAACTTCTTAATAATGTAGTATTCATCTACAAGCACAATATGCATGTTTTCATATATTCTGCAGCTAATTCGTCTTTTTGCATGTTTTTGTTGAATATATATATATATATATATTTTGCATGTTTTTGTTGAATATATATATATATATATATATATAATAGACGCTCCTGCTCCGTGCAACATTGGCTGGAAGGTCCAGTTTGGGACTGCTCAAAGAATGGGTATCTGTTCCCCATTCACAGGCCTGATGTTTTTAAGCAGCAGCATGGTCATTGGCTTGATATTGGTCATACCAGTCTCAAGAACCAGTATTCACATGAAGGAAAAATCATATGCTATTATCATCCTATTCTGTGGCAATGGTATGGGAAATTGTTTCTGTGCTCAGTTAACCTCAAAGGAGAAGTCTTGCACTCTAGAAGTTAATGAAGATATCATGTGTTTGGATAATTTCCCTAACATCTCTCTCCAGTGGTGGATTGTGAGAGCTTGCAGTGAAACATGTTCTGATGTACATGGGATCAATAACAGGTTTAATATGCAGTCACCTAGGTTTAAGTGTTCACCACTACTAAACGATATTCCAGCATATACATATTCATATCTTGATGAATCATTGCTTTCAATGTTGGGGTAAGGATTGTTTCATTTTGAAATCATGAGATTATGGGGTTCTCAAGTGTTCTTGTGAAGAACACTTGTCCCCAAGTAGGGCCAAATGTTATCCACTAGATTGTGGATACATTTTCCTCACAAGTGCTGTGTCGTCCTGGAGAATGAAAGACAGAGGGCAGAGGAAGAAAGCCTTTGAAATTTGTTATTCACTAGTTTGCCATGAGAGGACACTTAGGCCTTGTTATCCACCTACCTGGTGCAAGACTTGACGTTGATGCCGAATGGCACAGAAGAAATACTTTGTTGCAGAACCAAGGCATGGAAAACGGTGGGCACCCATATCTATGGTAGTTGAACTTCAAAACAGCATGCTGAAGCTATTTTAAAGAAAGAAGTAGTCGTTTCTATAGGCAAGGAAGAGGAAGCCAGTCAGTTGTTACAACTGTAGAGGTTGTCCCAGAACGTGTCATTGGCTCTATATATGGGGAGAATGGCAGCAACTTAACCCATATTCGAAAGCTCTCTGGAGAAAAGGTTATAATGCATGACCCTAGAACTGGGGCAACTGAAGGCCTTGATGTAATAACAAGAAAACCAGTTTTGGACTTGACATGTGAAGATGCTGGCAGACGCATTGGACTTGTTTTCACCCCAGCCAGAAGAAATGCTTTTAAGGGAATATCACTTAAGGTTCTATCCGATGTCATTCCTGATTTGAAGCCTCTAGGCATTGATCTGGTTATTCCAGATTGTTATGAAGACAAGGAGGGTATGATAATCAGAACCTAAAGCCCCAGGATGCAATAAGGACAGCAAATGAGAAAGCAGCTTCTCCAGGTTGTCTTTCTCACGTACCTGCAGAGAAAACAACACTGAAGCTAACAGTCTTCAAAGAGGGCACCTTGAGAAGCTGAAGTTGCCCAAATGAAAAAAGATCACAGAGTTAGAGAGTGGCGGGGTTGTATGTTTTGCATTGGTCATGATCGTGGAAGATGTATAAAAAGTAGTCAATATCAAGAAACATTTTGTCTTGTTGTGCTCTATGCCAACTTCTGGCTTGCATCTCAGCTACAAAAAAAAATCAGAAGAGATTGGTTGCAGTAAATGAACATTATGAGAATCCTTATGTTGATCATGGACTACTGTTGAAACCGCATGTGGCTTGACTGAGGACTGTTTATACCATTCATAACCAGCAACACAGAATGTCATCCTTGGAGTAGAGAAAACAGACCTTGATTGCAACCATACAAGGCGAATTTTGTAATGTTCCTGACTTGGCTAGTCTAGGAAACTCTGCTAATGTGTGTGTAGGATTAATTTTTTACAACATATACATGAGCATTCAAATAATAATGGCGACAAAAGACTGCAAAGCTTATATAATGAAATCTCCATGGAGAACAAATGCCGATTGCGGCTGAATAAAATAAATCACTCAGCTAGATCAATGACAAAAGGATCTTAATCGGAATACAATAGCAACTAAAACAATAATACCCGATACCCGAAGAATGTTGTGGAATGCAATGGATGAGATGAAGAATTGTTGTCGATATGATAGCTCGTACAACAACTGTTGCAGGTCTGGAAAGTTCGCCCTAGTGGCTATACCTCTCGGAAATGCCTGGAAACTGTCCCAAACAATGCGTCCTACTCTGCCTCACAGTTCTGGTGACTGTCCGAACCTCAACTGGTGTATCTGGTCCCCGGATGGATCCCCCTGGGGGAAATGCGCCCCCTCTGCTCTGGAAAACTGTGCACTAGTGATTCCACCGTCAGAATTGGCTGATGTGTGTCTCAAACGGATTGCCCAGGTCTACTGTGAAATGGGTCGGAAGGATTTTCCCGGATCTTAACTGATGATCGCTCGGGAACCCTGAATGTGTCCTCCCCAAGTGTTGCACTCACAATGTCCGAAAAGTGCGCCCCAGATGATTCCTCCGTCGGAATCTAACGAGGAACCAGGCAAAAGATGCACCTTGCCTTCCTCTCTAAACTCTCCCTGAAAGGAACAAGTCGATCCATTGAACCTCCTCAAAAGTTGCGCCCTCACCCTGAATGAGTGCGTCGTTGCTGCTGCAACTTGCGAAACTGTTGTCGAAGATCGATGGAAGATCTATGTGACCTCCCCGGTGACTAGGGTGTGTCTCTCAACACCAAAATCAGCCACAGGTGTATTCCTCCTGGAATCCACTAAGCTACCTCTCCTGAGATGCGCCTCTCTCCTCAATGACAAGTCAAAATCTACATAATAATGAAATAGGTCACTGAACCTTCTCTTATAGCTGCCCGAAACCCTAATTCGTTGTTGACTTCTAATTTTAGCTCGTTTGTTCTATTTCTAGCTCAAATTGGCTTAAAAGCGCTTTTAGCCACTTTTAGCTCAATGTCAATTTCTGAATATAACACCTTTGACTGGAGTGACCTCTAGTAACCCTATTTACCCCTTTCTGGCCCTGGCTATAGTCTAACAAGGCGGTTTAGGCCATTAAGCCTCCTCTCTGGAGCTCCATTTAGAAAGGGACATTACAGTCCTCCCTTCCCAAAATTGCTTGTCCTCTAGCAATACCAATCCAGGGTGTTGCAACACCTGCTCACTCTCCCAAGTAGCGTCCTCTACTGGAATCCCTCTCCATCTAATCAAACACTTTCTGATGACCCTGCTCCTCAGTTTCCGCTCCCAGAACTCCAGTACCTCCTTCGAAAACAACTCCAACTATCCCTCCTCATCCAATGGGGGAAGCTCCTCTGATGTGCTGATGAATTGTCGCACTGCCTTTTTGAGGCAAGATACGTGGAACACATTATGAATCTTGCTCCCCTCTGGAAGCTCTAGTTCATAATCAAACTCGCCTACTCGGCGCGTGATCCTGTAAGGGCCATAAAATCTGGGCTTGAGCTTCTCAATCCCACTCTTCTTCAGGGATGACTGTCTGTAAGGTTGGAGTCTCAAGAAAACCGGATCCCCAACCTCAAAGTTGAACTCTATCTTGTGCCTGTCCGCACTCATCTTCTGTCGGTTTTGTGTCGTCTGCAGGTTCTCTTTCAACAACTTGAGAATCTCCTGACTCTTTGTGATCCAATCCTTGGCCTTGGGAGCTCTGTTCTCCCCGAAAACCAAGTCTACCAAAGTGGGAGCATCATATCTATACAATGCTCGGAAGGGTGTCATACCAATGGACATGTGGAAAGTGGTGTTTTAGCAATGCTCTCCTAAATGTAGCCAGTTGAACCATGTTCTCTGCTGTCCACCTACATAGTTCCTCAAATACCCTTCAACCCACTTGTTGACAATCTCGGTCTGCCCATCTATCTGAGGGTGATAATTGGTGTTGGGTGTCAACTCTGTCCTCACCAATCTAAACAACTCCCTCCATAATGTCCCAATAAACCAACTGTCCCTGTCACTGATGATGTTCCTCAACAACCCATGAAGTCTGAAGACCTCCCTAAAGACTAACTCAGCTACCTGAACTGCGCTGTACTCTGTCGGTATGGCATAGAAGTGAGCAAACTTGGTCAATCTGTCAACCACTACATAGATACAGTCCTTACCCTAGACCTTAGGTAGGCATGTGATGAATTCCATTGATATACTTTCCCATTTCTGCTCTGGAATGGGAAGTGGTTGAAGTATCCCCGCTGGAAGAGTATGCTCTGACTTGTTCTGCTGGCAAAGTCACACACTCACTGATGTGTCTCATAACGTCCTGTTTGAGGCCCTTCCATGAGAACCTCTCCCTAATCTGTCTGTAGGTTTTGAAAAGCCCTTGATGGCCTGCTAGTGGTGAATCATGAACTTTTGTGAGGATCTTCTTCTTGAGCCCCGAATCTGGTACTAAGTAGACTCTTTCCTTGTAGAATATGACATCGTCAATGACCCTATACCTGTCATCCTGTATCAGCCCATCCATAACCTCACAAGCGAACTTGTTCTTGGAATATTCCATTAACAAGTGGGATTTCCAATCTGTTGAAATCTCCATCAAAGAACATGTCACAGGTCTCCTCAATAGTGCATCAGCCACAATGTTCTTCTTCCCCTTGAAATACGCTATGTCTAAGTTGAATGCATGTACCTTCTTCACCCATTTCTGTTGGCGCTCACTGAGGTCCTTCTGCTCAAGGAAATACTTCAAGCTGTTGTGATTTGTTTTGAACACGAATTTGCTTCCCACCAAATATTGTCTAAATTTGGTCAAGGCATGCATGATTGCCAGCATTTCCTTGTCATAAATGGAGTACAACCTCTCGGCTTGACTGGGCTTCCTGCTCTCAAATACAATGGTGTGTCCTCCCTGCATCAAAACTACCCCGATACCCTCACTGGATGCATTACACTCTAGTACAAATGACAAAGTGAAGTCTGGTAATGCCAACACTAGACAAGTTCCCATGACTTCCTTCATGTGATCAAAGGCTTTTTGTGACTCATCGGTCCAAATGAAAGCCCCATGCTTGGTAAACCCTAAGATCCATTAGTGGTGCTCAAAGCTGAGAAAAAACCCAGACAAACCGCCTGTAATAGTTGCAGATCCCGAAGACACTCCTCAACTCCGTCACACTCCTAGGCATTGGCCAATCCAGAATGGCCCCGATCTTCTCCTAGTGTACCTGTACCCCCTGTGCACTGATGATGTGGCCCAAGTAAAGTAGCTCTATCATACCAAACTCACACTTGGACTCTTTGGCGTATAGTGATTACGCCTCCATGATGCTCAATACCTCATCCAAGTGTATCATATGCTCCTGCCATGTCTTGTTGTAGACCAAGATGTCGTCGACGAAAACCAAGACTGATTTCCTCAATTGATCCCTCAAGATGTGGTTCATGCAAGACTAAAATGTAGCTGGTGCGTTGGTTAGCCCAAATGGTATAACCAAGAACTTGAAATGTCCAAAGTGACACCGAAATGTCGTCTTCTCTATGTCCTGCTCTTGGATGTTGATCTGATGATACCCAGAGCGTAGATCAAACTTCGAGAAGAAAACTGCCCCATGCAGTTCATCCATCAACTGGCCAATGCGAGGGATAGGATACCGGTTCTTCATGGTTTTCTTGTTCAAGGCCCGGTAATCAATGCACATCCTCATGGTACCATCCTTCTTTAGAACTAAGACAAATGAAGAAGCGAATGGACTGTTGCTAGGTCTGATGTGTATCTCATCCTTGAACCTCATAGGATGACGATAGGGTGGGGTGATCATAGGTTTGGCCCCCTCCTCCAACTCAATGGTGTGCTCAAACCCCCTGTCAGGGGGTCTCCCTGATGGAATCGACCCAAAAACCTGTTGATGTCGTCCCAACAAGTTCCTGATCTCTGTATGATACTGTTGTCGACCCTTTGAATCCTTCCGCGTAGTGATCAAGCACTCTCCAGCATATGCTGCCTCCCCATGTCTGAATATCCTCTCCATTCTCTTGGTTGAAACTGTCCTGGGTGCTCCTGTTGACATGCCTCTCAGAACAACCCTCTTGCCGTCACTATCTCTGAACCCCATTTCCAAGGTTTGGTAATTGGTGGTGATTTTGCCCAAGGTGATCATCCACTAGACTCCCAATACCACATCTGTGTCAGATAGGTCAACCACATAAAATGTGTCTCTCACTGTGTAGTTGCCTAACTTTATCTCCAAGTCTGGGACTCTGTCTAGACACTCCACTGTATGGCCATTTGCTACTGCAACATCCAACCCCTCAAACTCCTCTGTTTGAAGTGCCCGTCTCGATACCAATGAAGTGTCAATGAAGTTGTGGGTGGCCCCACCATCTATCATAGCGATTTCTCGTTGTCCCTAAATAGTCCCTCTGATCTGGAGGGTATCATACCTGAGAACAGCAAAAAGGGTCGCTATGACTCCTCCCTTTGTTGGTTTCCGTCTGTTAGCCTGCTCAAGAGGCTGTGGAACTTGTTGGCATTGGAAGTCACTCCTGGATTGCAGCAGGAGCAGAGCCCGACGCCCATCAGTTTATGTCACGATTAATTTAATGGGGTGATCGAATGGATAGAGACTCAAGAAGATATCGCTCTAACTCAAAAAACCGGTCTTGGTATGTAGAAAAACAAAAGAGGTCTTGATCTAACTTCCGTCAGTGAGTTGATTATAAAATGAGCAGATGGAAGACTTAGTGAGATGAGTGAGCAAGACTGCTTTGGGCATCAGGCCTTTCAGCAGCTTGAGAAGGAAAAACTCAGAATACAAGATCCTCTTGGTTCAGAGTTTCGGGGAACTGAAGGGTGACTTGACTGGATCTTCCAATTCCAAATCATTCAGCGTTGAGAAAATACAAGAACTGATTAGAAACAATACAACTATTACAGTGATCCAACATACATCATCCTATAACAGCGCAACTCGACTGGATCCTCCAATTTTGAGCTGTTCTAACACAGTGTACACAGAGAGATGGAAAGAGGCTGACATTCATAAGGCAAGAAGTCTCAAATGCCAATACATAACCAGAGCAACCAATGCTTCATCAAAACTTTACAATCGAGAGCCTAGCTCATCCATCGATACCTTCAAAAATACAAAAAACTGAGTACATATACTCAGAAAAAATCTCCCAACAGAGGCGTGGCGTCCCTTCAGTCAAACTCGGACGGAAATCCTTCATCAGACGCCACAATAACTGTGCATGGCTCTTGCAAGGGGGTAGCTGAGCCATTAAATGTTGAGTTAGCATGTGCAGACTTCTCTGGTTAGTCGAGGGCTCGACATGGCTTCTTTGAGAAAAACCAGCACACAAGACCGTCTCGGGCAAACTGCCTGCCGGATCCTCCATACCTTACAATTAATGAGTGAGGAGAGGTTTCAGCCACCTCCTCCCACCTTCATTTACTCCTAGCAGGAACCAGGGTTGAGACCGAGTCGGACTAGCACCTGGAGATCGTGGCGATCCCTTCTGCAGCTAAACTTGGCTCTTTTGGCCCTTTTGCACAACTCCTTCTATTTCCCCAAGTGACCACGGGCCGTGACCCTATGCTTATCCTCAAGGGCGCTTTCGGCGCTTCGCGTCTCGCAGCTGGGAGGAGGCTAATCCTCGTTCTTCAAAGTCGCGATGCGCAAAGAGGCGATAGAGCCTAATCGCGCACCACGTGTCCCTCTCTGATCGGACGGCCCTGAACTCCTTCGGCAATACTGTGGGCCCGAGTCCCGAACGCCTTCGGCATCTCGCATTTCGTGGATGGGAGGAGGTTGCTCCTTGTGCTTCAAAGTCGCGATGCGCGAAGAGGCGATAGAGCCTTATCGTGCACCACGTGCCCCTCTCTAATCGGACGGCCCTGAACATCTCAGCAATATTGTGGACCCAAAACTCGGATGCCTTCGGCACTTCGCGTCTCGTGGATGGGAGGGAGCTGATCCTCGCTCTTCAAAGTCGCAATGCGCGAAGAGGCAATAGAGCCTAATCACGCACCACGTGTCCCTCTCTAATCGGACGGCCCTAAACTCCTTCGGCGATACTGTGGGCCCGACATTAAAAGCTCTTTGCTTTTCGCGACTCGCAAGTTCGTGGGTTGAAGACCCTCGGCTCCTCTTTTCCAAACTCCCGATACTCGAGATGGCAATACAGGTCTGGCTCCTTTCCTTGTCAGCACCCTCCACACATAACCGTCGGTCAGGGCTCAAGTGCTAGCGTCTCTCGCAGCTCGCGACCTCGCGAGTTGTAGTGTCGAACTTTGGCATTCTCCCCTTGCGAAGTCCCGAGACGTGATGGTCAGCGATGGTTGACTCCCCTTGGAACACTTCTCGTAACTCGCGATCTCGCGCAACCAAAGGATATGGTTCGCCCTTCGAACTCACGAACCCCGAGTCCGAGAAATAATCCCACGCTTAAACTGATCGCGATCAACGGCCCTCATAACTTCGCGAGTGCTCCACGAAGAATTATGACCGTTCACTTCCTTGAAAACTTCTGCGCTATACTTGGCACAACTCGATTGACTGCAATTACCCATCGACCGTTGCTCTACTCTGTCGATGAATCCTTGTCGTTGAAAACAAAATGCCCGCTCGCTTGATTTTAAGCCCGAAAAGGACTTCTTCTGCGTGTTGTGCTTGGCGCTCATGACTGCGCCCTTTGAATAAAATGCCTTTGTTGGATTTTTAGGCCTTCTTCTTCGCAGCTCGGGCTACGGGCTCAAAGGAGAGAAAACAACCCGCCCCTCTTAACAAGAATTAATGTTAACATTAGGCTCCATGGGGGATAGAGTCGTCCCTGTGATAATCTAAGAACTCACTTGCAGCTTCAGTGCCTTGCTATGGGCTATGGAGTCATTTACTAAGCCGAAAAACAAAAATAAACAAAGAACCAAAAGGACAATATTTACAAACAAAAGAGCCGTCTAAGGCTCAAACAAAACATTTCTTCAGAAAATGCCCATTCACTGGGCTGTTAAAAACCTCTTCACCCTCCAAATCCTACAACCTGTACGTGTTATTTGAGAAAATCTTAGAGATTTTGAAGGGCCCGATCCATAGGGCATCAAACTTGTTGTGTTTGCCCTTATCCTGTCTGGGTGCATCCCACTTAAGCACCAAATCCCCGATCTCAAACTCCTTCCTAACCTTCCTGTCAAAGGCCTGTTTGACCTTCTGCTAATGACTATGAGCTGCATCCATCACCTGTTCCCTGATCTGTTGTACTTCTACCATCTGATGAATCCTTCTGACCATATGATCTGGCTCTCCTTCATAATCTTGAAAGAACTTCGCTACAAGTAAGGCGAGCTGAGTGGGAAAAACCGCCTCTGTTTCGTAAACCAGCTGAAAATGCGAGGTGCCCAGGGACTTCTTCGTTGTCACTCGATCGACCCATAGAGCAAATTTGAGCTTTGAATCCCAAGCCCTCTTATTGTCTTCCAATAATCTTTTAATGAGCTTGATTAGGCTTTTATTGGAAAATTTTGCAAGTCCATTTCCTTGAGGATAATAGGGGGTGGAGTGAATTAGCGAGATCTGGAACTGCTCACAGAACTTAATCAAAGGCTCAGATTTGAACGAAGCAGCATTATCAGTGACAATCCTGCTGGGACAGCCAAATCTGGCTATGATATCCTCCAGGAAGCTGATAATTACTTTGTGTGATGCACTTCTGGTGGGGGCAGCTTCTATCCACTTGGTGAAATAGTCTGTTGCAGTTAGGATCCATCTGTGTCGGCCACTTGAGGGAGGATTGATTTCCCCGATGAAGTCCAGCCCCCACTGTCGAAAAGGTGTTGAAGCTACTACAGGCTTCAGTGGCAGTGGTCTAAGCTGTTGCTTTCCTGATAACTTTTGGCATTTGATGCAAGCTCTGATTTCTCTGCAGACATCAGTGAATAAAGTGGGCCAGTAATACCCAGCCCTGAGGATTTTGTGAGCTGTGGTCTTCCAAAAATAATGTCCTCCACAAAGGTCGTTATGGAATTCAAATATAACCTTCTAGGATTCATGTGGGCTCAAACACCTCAGCAACACCCCTAGAGGGTCTCTCCAGTACAAGACTTGGTCAATGAGGCAATATTTGACCGCCTTGAGTTTTAATGATCTTGCCTTACTTTTACCCATTTCATCAGGGGGCCTCAACTCCTGCAGAAAGTACAAGATGTCTCGATACCAGGCACATTCTGTTAGTGGCAAGTCGTCCTGAGAATTTTGGCTGGGCGAATCAACTTGCTGAGTTCCTGAGCAAGTATTGATCAGACTAATCCCCAAGGCTCTGCAATTGGATTCAGCCAGTAGCTTGGCTAAACCCTGCCCCTTAACCAACTTGGTGGGCTTAATCTCCAGATCAAACTCCAAGATTTTGGCAATCCATTTACCTCTTCTCCCATCTATGTCAGGCTGTATAAGGATGTCCTTCACAGAAGCTGAAGGAACGTATGCAGTCACTTTTGAGTGCAAGACATAGACTCTGAAAGCTTTGAGAGCTTTCACCAAGGCATAGGCCTGCTTCTCCATGATCTCGTACCTGATTTCTGCATCTCTTAATGCTTTACTGAAGAAGGCAATGGGTTGCTCTCGACCTTCCTCATTTTTCTGCAATAAGACCGCTGCTACTATATCAAAAGAAGCGAAAGAAAAAACTAGGAAGTCTTTGGAATAGTCAGGACTGATCAGCACAGGTGCCTCAGTCAATGCCCTTTTTATTTGGATAAAAGATTCCCTGGGTTCAGCAGTCCATTTTACTTCTTTTCCTTTCCTGAGCATGGCTATGATGTGTTTCACCACCTCAACGAAATTTGAGATGAACCTCCTCAGAAAGTTAATCTTCCCTAAAAAGGCTTGAACTTCCTTTCTAGACCGGGGACGTGACAGAGTTTGAATTGCCTCTACCCTGCTGGGATCAATCCTCACTCCTTCTGTTGATACTATATGACCTAACAATTTCCCCTCCTTCATAGCAAACAAAGATTTTTTGGGGTTTAAGGATAGGCCAAACCTCCGACACTTCAAGAACACTTTTCTTAGGTGACAGCAGTGCTCTTGGTCATACCTGGAGAAGACTGTGATGTCATCCAGATAAATCACCACAAACTGATCTTTTTCCCCAATGAAGGCTATATCCATGGCCCGCTGAAATATTGCTCCTGCATTCATCAATCCAAAGGGCATTTTGGCATACATGAATGTGCCCCAAGGAGTGGTGAAGGCCGTTTTTTCTCTGTCCTCAGGCATGACTGATATCTGGTTGTAACCAGAAAAACCATCAATCATAGATATCCTAGATGCACCAGTTACCCTATGCAATATGTGTTCCATGTTGGGCAGAGGATAATTGTCTTTCTTTGAGCTCCTGTTCAGGTTCCTGAAATCGACACAGAGCCTGATTTCTCCACTTTTCTTTCTTACCGGGACCAAATTGGCCACCCATTCGGAATATCTCAAGGGGACAATGATTTGGGCATCTAACAACTTCTTTACTTCTCTTTCCATGACAGGCAACAACATAGGGTTTATCGGTCTTAGCTTCTGCCTAAATGGCCTAGCCTCTTCCTTGAGTGGGATCTTATGTTCAATGACGGATGTGTCATATGTCTTGAGGTCTTCATAGGTCCATGCAAACACATCAGCAAATTCTCTTAATAACTCGGTATATTCGGCCCTCTGTTCTCTGGTTAAACTACTCGACAACTTGACAAACTTAGGCTCCTCCTGTGTGCCAATGTTGCACTCAGTTGTGTCAGCCTCTTCATCTGAAACCCTACCCTTTACTGCCACATCATTCCCATCAAACAATCTTTCTAAAGGGACTAGTCCCCTCGGAATGTGATTGCTAGGCAGCTGAATAATCTGGTGATTAGCAATTTCATTTAAAAACACCTCAGGGTAATGGTCACCTTCAAGGTCAGGACCCTGATCAATGTGCAACACAGAAAATTCATCAACAGATTAGAGAAATTTTTCGATTTCAAGATCATCTTCGAATACCTTCCAATGCTTGACATTGTCTGGTACAGAGGGCCTATATTTTATCTCAACTTCATATTTGACCATAAACAGCAGAGGGATCCTGAACCGGCTAGCTGAAACAGCTAAAGAATCGGCCACAGCATTATCCTCCCTTGGTACAAAAGAAATGTTGAAAGCTGAGAAGAAATTATCAATCAGGTCCCATACCTCGTTCCTATAACTTCTGAGCCGAGGATGCTTGGCCTGATAGACATTCCTGACTTGTTGGATTATCAATTCCGCATCTCCGAACACTGCCATCTCCCTTATTCCCATTTCTTTTGCGGCCCTCATACCCAGATCAAGAGCTTCATACTCTGCCACATTGTTGGTGGTTTCAAATTCCAGCTTGTATGACAGGGATATGGTCTCTTGAGAAGGTGACATGAAAACCACTCAAGCGCCAGCGCCTTCGCTAGAAGAAGCTCCGTCGAAAAACATTTTCCAAATGGAGGTGTTCAGAGGAGGTGTCCCATGATCAAATAAGGGTTGCTTTCTGATTTGGAAAGGGGCTTCAGGAGCATTGGTGATCTGCAATAAACTAGACCCCAAATCAGTGTCCAGTGCAAAGATGGGATGATTGGTGGGGTTTGCTTCATCACTGACAATATAGGCTAGCTGGGCTTCTCTGTACAACCTCCTGTGTTCCCCTCCAAAGACTGGAATAGTAGCATATGTGAGATCCATCTGTAATGTTTCTCCAAGCTTTTTAATCCAAGATCTTGACAACAGCATGCCAAACTTGGGAGGAACGTCGGCCACTACAATGTCCATGACCACACTCTTCATTGGCAGTTGAAACAAAGAGACCGCCAAGTCTTTGATGACTCCAAGGCATTGCACCCTCCTTGAATCGAAAGAGTACAAATCATGATAAGTCTTTGTCACCTCCAGTCCCAATTCTTCCATTACTATTTTGGGCATAAGGTTATGGGAAGCCCCCGAATCCATGAGGCAATTATGCAGCACTTTATCATGTATGTTCAGGGATGTGTAGAAAGGAGGGGATGAATCATCTCTGTCTTCTACCATGGGACCTAGGACGACTGCTGGCTTTTCATCTTGAAGATTTATTGAGTCCGTGGAAGGCTGGGGGGCTCAGATTGTAGCAGCTTGGAGAGGGACTTTTTGAAATCTCCATTTTTAACTAGTTCGGAGAGGGGTACAGGAATCCTAATATTCTGAATCTCATGCTCAAAACTAAAGGAGGAGAGAGACTTAGGAGCTTTCCTTACCTCGGAGACAAGTTCCTTGGCTGCTGGCGAAGCATTCTGAGTTTTCTTTTCTTTAGTAGTGGTTGTTGCAGCTTTAGTGGGCCTTTCTGCTATGAGGGGCTGATCCTGGCTATCAAAATTCCCTTCTTTCTTTTTTGACCTGAGATTGTATCTGTTAGGAGTGTTGCTGGACTTTTCCCCTTTACTCAACTCGTTGATTTGAGTGTTGATAAGGGATTCTTCATATGTAGATTGAGTCAAATGAGGAAACGGGGAAGTTTCCTCGATGCAGTGGATCTCATGGTCGAGTTCATCCACCTCCTCCCCTTCTTCATGAGCAACTAGGCTATTCTAGAGAGGGATCTGAATCCTCTGATCATCCCTGTCTCTGCTTCTTTGTTCCTTTGGCAAAGTCTGTGGCATATTGTTACCAAGCCTCCTGAAACCTCTGTTATCAGTATTTTGGGGGTTTCTGTACGTGGGCTTCCCCTCTAATTCCCACTTCTCCATCCTAGCCAAAAGGGATTTCAGTACTTTAGCTACCTCATCCGTCTGAAGGGGAAGGGGAGAGGAATGGGATGGGGAGGCCTCTGTTCTTCTCCTGGATACGTCTCTTTCAACCTTATTCCTGAGTCGGTCAACAGCCAATATGTTAGACTCTACTTCCACGGCTGCGTCCTGCATGTGAGCCAGAGTGGTAGCTCTCCTTTCCCTCAACAGGAGGCGAAAATCAGGATCAAAAGCATTGGCATAAGTGATCTTTGCAGAGGCTTCGGAGGGCTTTATCTCGGTGGGGATCTTACAATACATTTTATTAAATCTTTTGGAGAAGTCAGAGACAGACTCTCCTTCCTTTCTCTTCAAAGACCCAAACTCAGTCATGTAATACATGAAGTCCTTTTTGTCTCCCCATTGTCTCAAAAAGGCACTATCCAAAGCCTCAATCCCATCAATAGATCTAGGAGGCAAGGCCCTAAACCATTTTCTAGCCTCGCCTTCAAGACTATGGACGAAAATCCTCATCCATACATCTGCATGCATGATAACATGATCGTCTGTAAAACTGTAGAAGGCTTTGAGGTGTTCTTCTGCAATTATGTCCCCCTCGCCTGTAAACTTGGGCAACTGCTTGAGGTAACCATCTGCTGGAAGGGCATTGAGAGGCTAAGGTAACACAAGGGGAGCATACCTAGCAACTATAATAGCCTCCATTCTGGTCATAGGGGGATTTGCTCCTGCCATAGGGATATTAGGTGGAGGAGAACTCGAAGGGGAAGGAACTCGAAAAGGGGATACTGGGAATGAGCTTTGTTATCCCCGATATCTAGGGATAACTAGGAGATCATGTCTCGAGGCCCACATGGTCCTAGACATGGAGTACCGAGAGCAGGAGCGACCTGAGCATGGTCCTGGAGGACCCATCTTCTTCTTCTCAGCCAGACTTGTCCTGTCAGCAGTACCAGCCTCCATCACTACCGGCCTG
>JASDQU010223824.1:3600-15485 GCA_032191745.1 Picea mariana | reverse complement strand
TATATTTTAAACATAAAGCTGAACTATCAAAGCATGATAAGATCACTTTGGCAGCCTGTCATCTCCAGGATCTGGGGGTTCAATGATGGGGAAATACCCAGCATACTTGGATTGCAAACACCTCTTTTTGTGTAGAAATTAAGGATGGGTGGAGGACACACACTACTATGCCATAACCTGTTGGAATGATTTCTGAATAGCTCTTCGTGAGTGTTTCTATCCTGTTGGGTAGTGTGAAGAATTATGGGCAAAGTGGTTTCAACTGTGGCAATTTTCTAGCCAGACGGTGCACCAATATATTGAGGTCTTCAACAAATTACATGTGCAACTATCCATTTCAGATCTCGAACACATACTAATTATAAAGTTTAATTCTGGTTTATTATCTCAACTATGTAATGAAGTGGCCCTAGTCCATAGTACATCTCTTTCCTTGGCTTTCCAAAATGCTCTTGCCGCTGAAAAGAAGCTGGGTAAGCACCCTTTTGACTTTTTTTCTCAGTCTCAGCTATCTCCCGATCTAGTGACCGCCCTCATTGCTTTGCTTTCCCCACCCCACACTGGCCAATACTATAGTTTTCCCAAAATGACCTCTCACAATACAGCAGATTGTTGTGCTCTTCCCCACACACGCTTTGCTACAACTTTATTCTTTGAGCTTGCTGCATCTACCACACCTCACAAGGACGTGATCAATGTGGAGAATCCCATTGAACCAGATTCACAGCTAATACTTATGAATCATCCTTTGACTCCTTCAGCTTGTGCAACAATCTTTACTCACAATTGCCAAATTAAAATTAGTGTGGTTCAGCAGATTGTGGACAATGATAATCAAAAGAATTTGGTCTCAGCTACCCTTGTCAAGGCACTGGCTCTGTTGATCACTAATCCTCCCCCATACTGTCTAGGTTAGGTAAAAGAGGATGCTCAATCTTTGTTGGTATTGCAACAATGTGCTGTCACCTTGGCTATTGGCCCTCATTTCCACAACACAGTTATGTACAATGTAACACTTATTGCTTGTGTTGCCTTGCTTCTGGGTATTTCTTACTAGTTTGCATGATTCGACAAGTATGAATCTCGCACTAACTCTTACACACTCACTAAAGATGGCCACATGTATCACTTTCACTCCTTGGTAACAGCTCAACTCTCCTCTTTCTCTAGCACTGACATTGTCCTGCAGGTGACTCTCCATAAGTGCCTATACCTTTGCATTCTCCCTCAAACCACCTTTGATCCTTTAACACCACACCCAGTGTCCTTGCCTTCTATATTGTCCACTGCCCAATTAAAATATATACCACCTCATCTTTGTTGCAAGCCCATATTTGAAGTTAGAGGAGCAACAAGGAAGAGACAAAGAGGAAGAGATCAAAAGACTAAGAGACCAATACATACTCCAACTACAGAAAGAGGATACCACGAAGGTTGAAGTTCAAAGACTGAGATTTGCAAATTTGTCTCCAGAAAAAGGTTGACGAGATGCATAAATCTTTGGAATGTCTGTCCTTAGAACATCAACAGTTGACAACCCAGATATTATCCCTTGTTACATTTTTCTCGGATGAATAGTCATTTTTCAATCAATGTAGCACCTCTCTTAAACTGGGAGGACAGTGTGGACATTGTCCACTTAAACCAGGAGGAAATGGTACAAAAACGGAGAGAAGACGACCTGGAGAATAATAATTAGAATTTCTGTTAGAGATTGGTTAGTCATTGGTCATTATTAAATAGTTAGTTATAATATATATTAAAATAAAAAGGGAGACAGTCAAAAGTGATGCCCCTATTCTGTATGCCTATATAAAAAAGGTGATACTATGTAGAAGAATGAATTATTAACTATGGACTAATAACTCTCTTGTTTTTCAGGCTTCAGCCCTAGGCTGTTCAATTCCGTATCATATCCCTTCTGGAAGAACCTGTCTTCCAGAGGTAGAGGTGGGAACATGAATGATTCCAGTTCTTCAAACATATATAGTGCAGTTCTATGCAAGAATTATTCACCCGCCCATGAAAAGTAATTGCATTTAAATCAGGAAGCTGGTGCCGAGTCGCAGACTAGCCTTTTTTAACACAGCAAAACACAATGGGAGAGGAAGCCTCAATTTGTGCACTCCCAACTTTTCCAACAAGAAAAAAATGGCTACTTGGAAGGGAAAGGCAAGCAATTTCTTCTAGTTTGAAGGTCTCTTCTTTGGATGCAATCATAGCATAACCTGTAACCTTCTTCAAGAATTTGCATATGGGATACGCATACACAATGCACATAGTTCACATAAATATTGTGGCTAATCAAACAATCACCAACCTTGCACCAAAGCCCATGCCACTGCAACTGAACTAACCTGTACATGTAGTTGAAATGAATGCAATTCTGCTACGTTATGCCCTTGCAGAGGTTATTCGATCTCATATTCTGGCTAATAGTGGTGGTGAATGAAGGATTAATTGGTATTGTGTTGCAACTGAAACTAACTGTCGTTTGCTGGGCCGTGGTTTGGAATGTGACCACTGAAAGATAATAAAAATGTTTTCTGCCACTCATAAACTGACTGCTATGTGTTCAGTCTGCGGCCTGTTCTGCTGAAATTCTGAGTACCAAAGCAGTCTATCAATGTAGGGGACAGTTATGCAGAAAACAGTGGAGAATTTAGATGCATGAATTAGACATGGTATGGTGGGATACAGACCAAGAAGGTATTGTGCTCTGCAATGCACCATCTCAAAGGCAAAAACATTAAGAAAAAGTATGGAAAAGAATCATTTAACATGCCAATCCCTGGTCAGAGTGTATATCTTGATCCGAAGTTCTCATTACCTGACTTCATCAGGCTAGAGGCTGAGGTGATTATCCCACTCCAAATATAAAACATTAAGAAAAAGGATGGAATGGAATCATTAACATGCCAATCCCTGGTCAGAGTGTATGTCTTGATCCGAAGCTCTCAATACCTGACTTCATCAGGCTAGAGGCAGAGGTGATTATCCCACTCCAAATATACTTGACTGACTGGACTTTTGATGCCACTTGATAAGGATATGAGAGATCCTTACTGACGTAGCATAAGAGAGCAAGGGTTTAGAGGAGAGAGATATGAAGATAAAAATTGTCTTGTCCATTGACGTCCAAGAGTCTTGATACAACACAAATCCTTGATACCCATATGGGACTTGGGGTCTTATTTATACAAAAACTGAGCTATTTTTCGGCCATCTTATAATATTAAATCATAAAAAAAACCCTAACCATGATTGTATTTGAGCTGCCCTGTTATATTAAGATAAGAAAGTTGACCTACCCTTATCCATTAATGGTCATAAATTGTCCATGAGCAATTGATCTATGGAGACACCTACCATCTATAACAAAAATATTACCAGTAAGTATAGAGTTGATAGCTGATCTGCATCCCTCTCCCAACTGCAATCCCACAAACCAGAAATAGATTATGTGAATAGCAGAGAGCAAGATATGGATAGTTTCTTTTAACATCTCTCAGCATATCAACAGGAAAATAGAATTGTGATTGTAAAGGGTGAGCTCCAAAATTTATTAGAATGATAGCCTGCTGGATAATATGCTTACTACAATATCAGGAGAAAATGAATTATATTCATCTAGAGCCCAGTCATTCAAGTAAGGCTCAGTTGCGAAGCCTCTGAGCAATACAATTTGTTCTGCAGAGTTTGTTGGATATACTCTAGGAGTGCACCTAGTAGTGTCACTTCTCTATATATGAGAGGAAGGTATAATCCTTTCACAGATGATCCTGGGAAGCATGTCGCATATCAGATTTTGGTCTGGAGGATCTTAATCCTGCATAAGTGCATGATAAAACTATCTCAATCTGTTGCCTCACTAGGTCTAGAAAATCTGGGTATGACATTGATGTCTGATTTACTATTTCAATCCACTGACATCTTGGGTAAAGGGTAACATCTTTGGAGCTCTTGAAGCCATATCTTGAGTACTTCCAAGGGTGGCTCTTTTCAGATAACACTGCTTTATGCCTCTGGAAGTCCTGTGAAAGAAAGTTGGCCCACATAATCTAGTAATCATTGAATGACATATGATATGTGGTGAAGGGAGTGACCATTGTTTTAAAAATTAATGGTTAGTCTCTCAGATGTGTTGCTTCAAATCTTCAATGTACAGTCCAATAAGATCTGGCAAGGGGGGCAGTTTTGCTTGGTTAGTGATTCTGAAAAAATCCCATGGGGAGAACCTTTGAAGTTCAAATCCCGTCAAAATCCCCTTCTGTAGCACTGTTACTGATGAGACGAGGGAGGGAGAGAGAATCTGTCAGATTGTTTCATTTGCTTTTTCCTTTTGTGCGAGGTCACACTACAATTATAATCCAAGATTACTTATGCTACTGTTTTGATTTGCAGGTATGACATTGCTTCAAACAGATGGCAAACGGAATCGTGCTTGCCAAGGAAGGTTCTTGCAGAAGAAGTTTGTGGGATTGTTGCATTATATCAGGAACTGTATGTCATTCCTGGATCTTCTCTTACAGATTTAGAATTTGGTAGAAGACCAAGACCAAAGCGGGCATCTCTGGTTCTTCAAGTATATAATCCAAAGAAGCGGACATGGAGGCAGGTCTTGACAAAGCCACCAATAAGAAACCATCTAAGCTTTCCCTGGGCTGCTATGTGTTCTATACGATTATAACTCGTGCTCCTCATTATCTGTTCCTTGTGCCATAAAAAAATATGTATATCGTTCTTGAGGAGTGTACCTTCTCTTTGCTTGGTTGTATATATTGTGAATTTTTAGGTGTTCTTCTCTAGTCTATCTTGGGAGAAGCATAAGGTGGGTGTAGCCAGTAAAATATGTATATTGTTCCTGAGGAGGTGTACCTTCTCTTTGCTTGCTTGTATATTATGTCGATTTTTAGGTGTTCTTCTCTAATCTGTCTTGGGAGAAGCATAAGGGGGGTGTAGCCAGTAAAATATGTATATCGTTCTTGAGGAGTGTACCTTCTCTTTGCTTGCTTGTATATAATGTGGATTTTTAGGTGTTCTTCTCTAGTCTGTCTTAGGAGAAGCATGAGGTGGGTGTAGCCAGTATACTATCAAGTGTCAGCTGTAAGCACCTAGAGAAACATGTATGATGATAATACCTATTCTTGATATTGAAACAAATTCAGTTTGAGGTATATATTAATCCAAATACTTTTGTGACATTCTCGCTCCCCAATTTATTATGATTTCTGGGGACTTTGGGAATAGGCTTTACCATGCACAGATGAAATATTTATGGCACTTGTTTTTCCCTGTAGTATTCCATTAATTGATATTTATCTCTGGGCTAGGAGGTCTAATGTATTTAATTTCTAGTTTAGTAACTCACTTCCCTGCTGCATTTTTTTCTGTTCAATTTTAATTCCTGCCTGATTTGTTACTCTATCCATAGCTTGGATCATGGAAATTCCGTATTTCTACCACTATCATATTGATTTGATGGACATGGGCATTTAAATCAACACCTGATTCACCCACTTTGAGAATTCCTTTATAGCAAAAGAGGATAGTCTGAGAATTACTCTGCATTCGTTCCCAGTAAATAGAGACTTAATTTATTGGACACCATATTCTTTGTAAGTGGTTTCTCTCATGTGCATAGTTTGATGCATGCGTATGATTTAGGATTGTCTTTAAATGGCTTATCAAGTGACTACCAAGTTTTGAAAACAGTTACTGTTTTACATCAGAGTATATTCAAGAACATAAATTAATAATAAAATGATTTAAAAATTTCTCCTAAATCTGTTTTGCATATATCAGAGGAAGCACAAGTTTCTTATTTTTTTCTTTCAGAATAAAATGCTTCTTTTGACTCTTAATTGATCAAAAATATGTGCGAGGCAATTTATACAAAATAAGAGTAAAAATTGTGTACAAGGCATTTTATAGAAAATTAAAGTCACTGCTATAAGCGGCAGGCAGTAGCTAAGAGTTCTTGAAGCCTGGATAACTAGGTAGTATACAAGGCATCAGCTCTGTGAGCACAAGTGGTTTTCCTTGTAGTTTGCTAACCTGTTACAAGTAATGACCTTGGTAGAAATCATTTCTTTTTAATAAATGTCATTTCATGCAGTTTGTTATAGAGGCCCCAAAGTAGCAATGCCAAAGAAAGACCCTTTGGCGATTTAATACTAACTAAAAGCAAAGCCTTTTTCAATAATGAAATCAGCGTAATAGGCACTCGTTTTTCAAATTTAATATGAGTTGTGGACTGTTTTAGAATTTCATAGATAAACATTGGAATATATTGCTAAATTTGATATAATTGATATTAGTTAACCTCATCTCATTTACTATCTACATCAGGGACGAGTTAGTTTTATTTTCATGGAGTTTGCAATTCAGAGTTGATAGGGACAAAGATTTAAATGAGATAAATGTGCAAGAAGCACCAATAAATTGAAAAGAATATAAAAAGTGTAATAAGCTGAATGTGAGAGAGGTTCCTCTAAATTGAATGAAGCTAAGCACAATGGTTATAATGTTTGTAATGTCTTTAACTACCCATTGCAATGGTTGCATAGTGTAATCGATAACTTAGAAAATATTTTGTAGATGACATTTTATTTCACTTGTACATGCTTGCATCTTTCATCCACTTTGATATCAATATAATTCTTGTTAATATTGCTAACACACCTCTCATAATATTTGACTCTTTCTATTCTAGAGAAATCTAGTTGCAGTCGATTAAGTAATTTCCTAATTAGCTCCTTATCTTCTCCACTCCTAAAAGCTGATGCTATTGGTTCTTTAGTGGGTTGTATAGGCAAATTGCCAGGTTCTTACAATAGATATGCAAAGCCACACATAAACTTTCTTTTGGAGTTCGATTGCAATATATGATGCTATTCCTTTTGATGCAAGCCTTGATACAATTCAATAATATCAATTCAGAGATTGTCATATTATCGCAACACACTGCTTTTATTTCAAAATTATGATTTATTTAGTTTCTATTTACAGCTATTACTAAGTGTTGGATTCAACTGATAAGTCGGTATTTATTTCTGATTGAAGTTTGCACCACTTACGCTATGGCAGGACTTTTTTAAGTGTGCTTTCAAAATAAATTGTTTGAGTCCTATAATTAATTGCATAGTAATACTGTATATATTTAGAACTGTTTTGCATTTACATGGACCAGCAAAAGAATTGCTATTAAAGGGCATTTTCAAGAATTTTACAGTAGTCTTTTACAGTGAATCATTACAGAATGTGTAGTCCAAAATTCTGTCACCTCCAGGAAATCATTACAGAATGAGTGTAGTCCAAAATTCTGTCTCCTCTATGCTTTTAGGATTATATTTACATTTGAAAAATGATTAGAAAATGAAATATGCCTTATTTCTATTGAACTATTTTACTAGAACATGTAGTGAGTATGATTGACTAAAAATATTTAGAAATAMAAATACTGATTTATTGTTGACATTTAGAAGTATGAATCTGTGACTTCCTATATTGTCATGCCTAAGATTAGGAATTTCAATTAAGGCAAGAGTCTTGGTGTAAAATGCAYGACTTATAATTCAATATTGAATGGTATGCATCCATTGAGATGTCTTATTAGAAGTAAACCACATTTTGGACTTTGGAGCAATTTATGCCTCTAAGCCACTTCCAAGCTYTTTTTGAATATTAAATTCATGAATATATATAATAATCTAATTTTAAGGTCACGGCCAAGCCAGATAACCAAATTGGTGTATGAGACCCCCTTGTTTGTGGGACAAGGGACCCCCTCCGYGCAATGATTTGACTACTAAATTTTGGAGAATGTCAATATGTTTCTTCTTTGAGTTTAGTTTGAGTCTTCTAATGATTGCTTTATTTTGTAACGATATAAATATACTTTCTTCAAAACACTGCTCCTTTTTCAGAAACTTGAGGTTATTCTTGTGGAAGACRTTAAGAAATAGAACAAGCACAACATAAGACAATATTTGGTGGAAAAGGCCTCGAGCCATATTCAACACAATGTATTTGTCTAATGATATCAATTTATAGTACATGGATTTGACCACTTCTAGATCTAGATCTCTCACAACTCATCATTGAATAATGAAAACATCTCTCTAAATTTAGATACAATTAGGTGTTGAACATCATCCCAATGAATAGTTGATTTGAATGTAGATAGCTTTTTGAGGCGAGTTGCTACGCTGAAATTCCCAAATGTTGATTGAATTTTATTTTTTGATTGATAGGACTTCAAAACTTGAAGCCTGACTATCATCATTGATATTCCACCATATTAGGTGCAAGGTGAAAAGTATGTGGAAGGGATCCAAACTTGAGCTTTTGGATTCTTTTGTTCTTTAATTGTTCATCACTGTATTTGGTGGTTTTGTTGGTTGACCACTAACCGATTTTATCAATGTTTGTGGTGGTTTTGATTGACAACTAACCATTTGCAAAATATACTCCCCTTGAAGGTGAAAGAGAGTTCTTGTCTTCATCAATGTACTCCCCTTAAGGTGTAGACAATACCATTCTCTTTGACTCATGATTGAATTCAAAAGATGTGTAGAATTAGGCCCCAATCATGCCCAAAATCATCATCTAGAATAGTTGTTTGAAAGTCTCTTGTTTTTGTGATTTTAAAATGCAATTGTATCTTTACTTGTGTCTAGACTAGATGACAAGACTTATTCAACTTCTTGGCTTTGACTCATGGTTGAATTCAAAAGATGTGTAGAATTAGGCCCCAATCATGCCCAAAATCATCATCTAGAATAGTTGTTTGAAAGTATTTTGTTTTTGTGATTTTTCCATTCAATTGTATCTTTACCTGTGTCTAGACTAGATGACAAGACTTATTCAACTTCYTGGCTTGTTGATTCCATTGCCAAGAACTTATCCAACAATAATTATATGTTCTCTTTGTCCTTCTTTCGACATTTTTCTGAGAGATGATTTGTCTTCCCACAATGAAAACAAGGATGGAGATCAAAACATTGATTCTCCATATGACCAACTCTATGGCAATGTTGGCACTTATTATCAAGATCATTAACATCTAAAGCCTTTTATAAAAAAATACTACACTCACACACTGAACTGGTTTGGAGTAATCTTGGATATGAAAGTTGTTACCTTTATCATATCCCAATCCATTTTGATTTTTGTTAAATGATAAATTCTTTTCAAGGTTTGATGATCATCTTGGAGAGATCATTTTTTAATTCTTGATGTTTTTTCTTTTCTATCTTCATATTCACATTTGTTCTTGCTATTATCACACTGTGCTTCAGCTTGGGACTCATCTTCAAAAATATTTTCTTTCATCAATTCCCTGTATGATTCCATCTCAACCATATCTTCTATTGCCTTTGTATCGATCATTAGGTCATGTGTATCACAAGTAGCATTAATTGTTGGTATTAGGTCATCTGTATCACAAGTTGCATTAGCCTTTTGTATTATATTCTCTATCACAAATTACATCAATCTTTTGTATGAGGTCATCTATTGCAAAAATAACATTTGTCATTTGCATTATGTCATTTTTGACACATGTGGCATCAACTAGACTCTCAATTTGTCACTACTTTTAAATTAATTTTAACTCAAGTGCTTCAATCAATTGATCCTTTTGTATCAATTTGATTGTGAAGATCGATAATCCAATTATGCAATTCATGTTTGGAGTCTTTTAATTCGTTGATTTCTTGATCGAAATTTCGTAAACACTTTTCTTCTTTACCCATTTTTTATTTTGCACTTGTCACACTCACTTGTCCCTGTTTTATATCACTCTCTCTTGATTGTTGTCATGTTTAGAGTGTTAAGTACTATTGATAATGCACCCCAACTTGTGATTTTTACAATGATTTAATTTTGATGGTTCACTTGACCTCCTTATTCAAATTTCAGGTAGGCCCTTTTACAATAGGTCTTCTTGTAATTCCTCTATTTGAAAAAATCAATGACTTTGCCTCAACCTTAACTTTATGCTTCAATTTCAATGGGCCAACAAATTATTGATTAACACGACACATGAATTTAAGACTAAATCAATTGAAACATATTTTACATGAACTATATATGGTTATGATCTTTGAATTTTTGACAATGCTTAGTGAAAATTTGAGGAATAAACATCCCTTTGCCCTCTTACATGAGAGTACACATTGGTTTGTAGACGTTTGATTTGATATCTCACTTTAATTTAGTCTCTATGATTTGTTTCATCATGTGTATTGTGAAAAATTGCAATTAAGTGCCAAAACCAGACATGGAATAGAGTATCACATTGTAAAGTTTTCAGACTCCAACCTAGTTTCAAGTCTCATTGAGACACATAGTTAAATGCCCAACCCACATTGCACATTTATTGTTGCAAATTAGTAAGCATGAAATTAAATGCTCAGAACTGAAACACAAGAAGTCTGCTACAACACTTCAACCAGAAATAAATCACACACACAAAAAATTCAACACAAAGATTCGGTCTACAAATTCAAACCCTGGAAAAACCCACAAAGGGGAAAACCAGTGAGAGAGGGGAGGCTTTTATTATTTAGAGAAGTGAGAGATATTTACAACAATCATCTTTAGTAATTAATACATACACTTATCTCTTTTTTCGTGCATAAACTTAGAATAGAGAATAGTGCCAAAACTACTCCTCGATTTCTGTGCCCAAAAATCCATACAATACAGTCTCAATGTTGCTTTTGTACTATGCCTTGATTTATGTTCTCAAAAATATGTACAATTCAGTCTCACTGATGCTGTTGTACTTTGCCTCGATTTCTGTGCTCAGAAACTGGCTTGGAATTCGTGCCACAATTTGCTCATGTGGTCTCTCTCCCAACTCAACTCTCTCAAGCTCTTTCTCTCTCAAACTCTTGGAATGAATGAATGAGGGTGCCTTAGTCTCTAAGTAGACTTGGTGGAGGAAACTGAAGAGTCATGACTTTTCATTTTCCCGCACAAAATTCCAAAAGTCACATTTAATTTTATTTCTCATAAAATTAATTTCTAGAGGCCTCTTTTGGACACTTTCTCACCCCTAGGCGCCTAGGTGATGAGAAACACTTGTCCTTGGTACTTTTATTTAATTAATTTAACACTCCCTCTTACAGAGGAAAGTGTTCCTTACCATCTCAAGCTTATCTCTGAAAGGAACAAACTTTCCTTTCCCCAAAGCTTTTGTGAGGATCTTTGCCATCTGCTCATTGGTGGAAACATATTGTAGCTCAATTGCTCCTCTCTGAACATGGTCCCGGATAAAGTGATATATAATCTCAATGTGTTTAGACCTGTCATGGAAAAATGGATTCTCAGAGAGTTTAATGCAACTCTGATTGTCACAGTAGATCATCATGGGTCTCATCTCCACACCAAATAATCCAACTAGCAACTTGCGAAGCCAAATGGCCTCACAACTAACCTGATTGGCTGCCATGTACTTAGCCTGATCAGAACTCAAAGCCATCGAATTTTTCTTCCGACTAAACCAAGACACCACTGCTGAGCCCAATCCAAAGCAACAACCTGAGGTACTCTTTGTTGAGATTTAGGTACCTTGGAAAGTGGTCCCCATGTGTTTATGAGTCTCTAAACACAAAGGGGGAGATTATTACCCTTGTATTTTACTTTATGTCTATTAATTCACCCACTTTGTGAATTAATTCTCACTTTAATGATTAAGTGGCATATTTCACTTTTGACTTAAATCTCCTAAGTTGAAGTGAAATTAGAATCACAAAGTACAAGGGTAATAATCTCCCCTTTTGTGTTTAGACACTCGTAAACACACGGGGACCACTTTCCAAGGTACCCAAATCTCAACACTCCCTCTTACCAAGGAAAGTGCCCGTCACCACCAA
>JASDQU010223820.1:0-14341 GCA_032191745.1 Picea mariana | reverse complement strand
TGAATGTAATTCTTCAAGACATATAAGAAAAAGCATTCCGTGGTTTTCTCCCGATTTGGGTTTCCACGTAAAACACTGGTGTACTGTTCATGTGTGTGATTGTTTATTTATTACTGCTCATTTTTGGATAATAATTCTACATTGATATAACATTTGAAGAAAAAGGATTATAATTGCATTATTACTGATTCACCCCCCCTCTCAGTAATCCAACATAATCTACTCTTTTCCATCTTTGAAATGTCTCATAGTAAATAGCTTGAAGTTGAAGACATATCAAGAAGAATTCCAATTGATTGCAAAGTCTTATAATGAAATTCTAGATCCCATCACATTCTCGCCTATGCATTTCATTGAAATTGAACACCTGCTACAACAACTCAAAAAATGGGTTAAATGGATTCTTATTCAAAATATTCAAGATATATTTTGTTGATATTTCCAACATAACCATTTTCCAAAGGAATGTTTGCTACATAGTATAAGTATGTCATGCTCTAACCCATGTTCCCATAACTATGTAAGAGGTCCTAAGTCAAATGAAAATATTTTCTATATTCATAATACATGTTGTCATAATCAACATAATTGTTTCACACTTGTTGCAACACAAAATCCTCTGATAAATGTTGGAAATACACCGTTGAATTTTTTTTTGTCACTCCATTTTCCTACACTACCAAATTGATCTATAAAATGCCATGGATATTCCAATGGAACAACCCATCACAATAGATCATGCAATATTCTAAAATATTTTATTATACAATTTATTTCCTTAGATCTTAGATTTATCATTACTAGCTTAATGCTCAAATTTATGGAAAATATCTGAAATTCGAAATGAAAGAACAAGCAAATAAACACACCATCCACACAAATGAAAACAAGATGTGACATGTGGAACCTGATTTAGGATAAAATCCAACTAGAAGGTGAGGCCTATGCTCTGCTCTGTTTTCTTCAATTATGAAATGTAAGTACAAAGAAACAAGCACTCACTATGGAGTTGCCTATGATGTTGTGGCCTAAATGGTTTCTACTAAATCTTCTACCTCCTCTGTTATGCTCTCAAATTCCACTCTTATATGCTCTACTCAACTATGAATAAATACAATTATAAAAGAATGTATCCCATTCTATTCCTAGAGGCCATGTATTTAACATAGATCGATAACTATCTAGGGTTAGGTTTAGGGTTTTAGCATGCCTCAACCCTCAATTAATGTTAGGGTTTTGGACCTGTTGATGTTTGAATCAATTAAGTTCTAAACAAAAAACTCATGAGGATATGTATCCCCCTACATTTTTATAGAGGTGGTACTTCTCTTTGGATAAAATACATATCTTGAATATATTGGATTAAGGAGAATGCTAAACAACAAACCCCTAATCTTTATTGCTTTGATTTGTACATGGAATAAGTGATATTTTGGTGGTTTGACGAAAACCTAGATATCTTGAGCATATGAACTTGGATTTTGAATCTGTGAAATGCATGACGAAGATGAGACTATGGAATACACCATGAACTTATGATCGTTCAAAATTTTATTATTTTGATATCAATTTTTTATTATTATTCCAAAGAGTGGGAAATTGAGATGACCAAAATTTCAATCAAGAGGACCCTCTAGAATCTTCTTGAAATTCCGCATGTGACTAGCCCACATGTGCAAGTAATGGGCGATGAAATGGCATACACCTAGTTCCATGGTGGTCAATAAGGTAGGTCATATTGCAAGGAATAACTTTTTCATATGATCTCCAATTGAGCTCATTTTCAAACTGTTGGAAATCTCTCAATGAGTAGAACAACATTGAGGGGTTAGGGATTTTACATGCCTCAACCCTAAATTAATGTTAGGGATTTGGACCCTATATAATATTATTGAAATTCCACATGTGACTAGACCACATGTGTGATTAATGGGGATTGACATTGCATCCAATTAGTAGCATGGTGGTCAACAAGGTAGGTTATCTTGCGAGAGGCATAACTTTCATATACAAGCTCCAATTGAGGTTGTTTTCAAACTGTTGTAAATATATTGGTGTGTAGAAAAACATTGAGGGGATGGGAGCTATGATCACAAATTTTGACCCTAAAATGTGTCATTTGATGCCTCAAACTGGCTCTAGAAGGTTTCAAACCCTAAATCTCCAAACTAGGACCTGCCATTAAAATGGGACCTGTAAGCATTTTCCTCCAATTTTTCCACCCAAAAATTACCAATATAGATGATGAATTATATAATGATCCATTCTGGATAAGAAATAATAGTATATTTTCCCCTAGGTAACAACCTTCACTAAATATTATGAGTATGAAAGACTTATCCTACCTCCCCAATATTCCCTTTTTGCACCAGTGAAATTGCTTGGAAAATACCTTATATTGGAATATCATAGTGTAACACCACCATTTTGATCTGATGTGTATGTGGCACAAGATCATACATGACCTTAGTAGGATTTTTCTACTCAAGGTTGAAATATATTGGTGAAATGTTTGTTTGTGGTATGTGAGGTCACACCTTAATGAATTTTGAATTTAAGCATATAAATGACACCATCTTTTGTGCACCTAATCACCAATATTCCTTTCACTTTATGCATTCTATCAATGTGCATTGTACATGTGTAGTGCCTCTTTCTTTTTCCATTGTTATCCCAACATATCTTCCTAAAGAACATGTCCATGTTGTTATAGGTGAGCACCAACATGGATTTGGAGAGTTCCAAACAATACCTTACCATGTCATTACAACATCTATTCCATTACATTGACAAGATAAATGTAAGAATGTCGCTATACCAAATAATCAAGAGATGAATCAAATATTAAATATGGTTATGAGATCATACACTTTTCCTCATGCTCCATGGATGGTATATCTAAGCTATGCACTTCCTCTATTTCACTTCACCATCAAAGGTCTTGATGCCACATATTGAGAAGAAATATTAAGCTCATGTGATTCAAACCATGCAACATCACCAAGCTTATTCAATAGCTTTCTCATGCCCTTACTAAGTTGGAGATAAATCATCGCTTCTGGAAGAAGATGATTTTTATCCTAAATATTTTTTAGTAATTAGATGTGAAGAAGGATATCCTCATGAATAGTCAGTGAAATCTTCACTAGGTAATTAAATCTAACTCTTTGATTCCTATTTACTTTAATGGTATGCTTGCTTCCTATGTGATGTATATCAAGGTTCCAATAACAATATTATCACTACAATCTTTTGGAGAAATATTGAATGCCCTCTACTAGTGTCTTGAATTTTTCTAGTTATAGGATATGATAGACCAAATATGGTTGAAAGTATTTTGAAGAATGTTATTGTAAAATTTGGCACTTTTGTAAAAAAGTATTGATTTACAGGTCATGGATCTCAAAGGACAAAGTTACAGGAAACTAGTTGGACAACCTTAGATGGAAGATATGAGTGCCATTATGTGGATGGAGAGGAATATTTTGAAGTTGAAACGAGGTTCTTGAAAGCTTAATATTCCCATTTTACATCATGCCTAGATGTGGATGGAACATTACATGCCCATGGATACCAATTTTGAGAACAATCACTCTTGAGTATTGAAGTTGAATGTTGATCTTGTTGAGGAACTATGTGCATGACCTCCAACAAAGAAACTGAATGGCATCTCAGGCCTCATACCACACCCCTGTGAGATCCTTTCTCAACCTCTTTCACTATTGGACATGAAAGCATGACTATAAGATTTGGATAACATGGATGCTTATGCTATCTATCAGATTACTACAACTCTCTTTAGCAAACTTTCCCAACCATATGAAAAGACAAAATTTCACCAATGACAACTATGAAAACTTATAGATCAATTAGAGAACATGCATGATCAACATGATGTAGTCATACATGTTAACATTAAATGTCCCAAGATTTAATAACAACACCCACAACCCACACACCATAGGGTTATACCTCCTTGTCAGTTGGCTGACCCACAACATCTTCCACGTTGTCTGAGCCTCTGTATTTCTCATTTTGGGTTTCTTTATGCTCCATTTCTAGTCCTTGACCCCCACTCACATGTAATCCTTCCATACTTTGATTTTTTATTGCATGGACATTGTAGGCATACTATTGTGGATTATCACTCTCTTTGAAACAACAAACCTGCCTCGCATCCAACAACATATTCACTATGTGTTTCCCCCCAATATATTCCTATTACCAATAGAAAGGATTCAAATCATCCCTTAGAGGTTGAATCCCCTCCACTCTATACGTCAAGGAAAAATCTTAGGCTAAAGGTGGTCATTTAACATTAGAAATAAATTCCATCATTTAAAATGGAATAAGAAATTATGGGCAGCATATAACATTTAACAGTATGAAAACACCATATGATTGACAAGCTAAAGCTAAAATCAACCGTTATAACATTTTCATAATATAACAATAATGAAAGNACATGCCCATATTGTAGTCCTGGAATAATTGTTTTGGATAATAAACTCTTAAAGATTGGAAAAATTAATATATAAATAATAATAATTAACCATGTTTTGATAAAAAAGACTAAAACTGTTTAAATCAATGCATAATCAATTATTGAAAGAATATGAAAATATTATATGAAAATAAAACCATTTTACTTACAGGACAAAAGCCATTAAGCAACCTGGAATTCCATATTCCTCTTTAAAAATACTCGTCCATTCTCCCAAAGCTTCCAGCCATCCATTACTCCATTTGAAAATAAATAAAAAAGTTTATAAAAGTAATAATATACAAAAGAGAAAGGATTAAAATCCTCCTCTCCAATTCTTGGATCCCCTTGGCCCTGATCTTTCTCATATATTTATAAAATGAATGAATAGTCTGGGCGTCACTATTAATTTCCACCACCTAAAATTTGCCTCTAAAAGAGACCCAAATATCTCTCAAATCGTGCATTTGTTTGGGAAAATCTCTATGCAAAGGTAAATGGGTCCATTTTGGTTCTGGGTTTTCAACCGTTTCTTCTAATTCCTCACTGTTTCGCTGTAATCAGTTCTGCAAAATCGTCTGTCTGGTCTTGACGCCTTTCCAAATTTTATGTGTTGTTGCTCATAAAATTATTTGTAGCAATCCAAAATTATTTTTGGATCGATCATATTGAACGTATTTGGATAATAAAATCAAGCCATGATCAGATCCGTATCAAATATTTGATAATAGAAACCTGTGAAACAAAAAGAAACCTAAATTAATAACCTAAAAATTGTGAATAAAACAAAATCTAGAAAAATAAAAGATGAATTTAAACTAACTATAACTTATAAACAAACATTATTTATAATTTGTTTTCAAATATAATCTAGAAGCTTCAAGTTAATGAAGAAAAAATATTAATTTTAGTTTTTTACAAAATCAAACAAATGATAGATAATTCTTTGATTATTATTATTTTGAAATGAGATGTAAAATGCAAAAAGAATTTAATTAATTAACATCACCAAATGATTTCATGAAAATGAGATACCAACCAAGATATTATTTGATGAAGTATTATTCAAAATAGTCAAACTTGCTAATGAGCAAAAGAATGAACACATAATCATAATTTAAACGAAAGTAAACATTTAATAAAAATTAAGATTTTTTGTTTAAATTGAGATTTTTATGTTCNAAACGAAAGTAAACATTTAATAAAAAATAAGGTTTTTTGTTTAAATTGAGATTTTTATGTTTGTTTCTAACTTTTGACATGTACTCTTGTAATGAATGTTTCATACTATAGTGAATGTCTTAAGTTTGTCTCAAAGCAAGCCAAGGCATACAACTATTTGAAAAGGTTGATTCTATAGCTCATTTTAATTATCAAGAATTTAATAGGGGCCCTTTAAATTTTGTAAAAATATAAAGGGAGTTGTTGGGGGCCAACACAACCATGAAAGTTGTTGGAGGTATGGGTTGAATTTATAATATCAAGAGGTGATAGCCATATTACAATCCTAAGCCTATCTCCATGTTTTCCTTACATGTCTCCTTAAAAATTTACCCCTTAACTTAATTGAGCTTTTGTATAGTGATAAATTAATGGAGGTTTACTAAAATAAAGTCTAGATTCAATTTTCAATGCACTCACCTAATTAATCATATTACAAATTCAAATATACTTCCTTATTAGTCCCTGTCAAAGGCGTAGAAGGACTATAGCAATCGATAATTCGTTGACTTCATATTGGTTTGTCCTTTGACTAAAAATATTTTCATAATCTCTATTGTTGGAACTAGATAACTAAAAACATTGATTTGTATATAATAAAAAATACCATATATGTCATGAACTGATTGGATAACAGATTGGAGGTCTTATTGCCAGCTTCACTATTCCCACTGTTTTATATGTTAGCATATCCAAATTTTTTGATCATCTACGGTCTTTCTGAATTTTTACTATTTTTTTGAAATGTTTATATATCCAAAGTTTTGAGCATCGACAGTCAGTTTTTTATTAGTTGACTTCATAATAGTTTGTCCTTTGAATAATTTTTTTTTGCATAGTCTCTATTGTTTGAACTATTGTTACTATTTTGTTTTATTGTTATTATTATTTTATATTATTATAAAATAATATAATAATTATTTTGCGTACGTAACATACCTGCCACACTACATTATTTCTTAAATGTTTACATAGTGTGAGGCCATTCGGCGGTCCTGGCAGACTTAAACGTTTATCTAACATGCCTCACAGCCTTAAATGTTTACTTAACATGCTTGTTACAATACATTTTCCTCTAATTTTTTTTATGAAATTTTATGTGCACTAAATATCGAAAATATTGTTCTTCAGCGACATTATTGGTTCACTGGTTGATGCTTGCTCGTTGCTTGTTCATTGGTCTCTTGTTTTCCTATTGTTGTTTCTCTTGTTTTCCTGTTGGTATTGTTGCAGTTTGCACGCTTCAGATTCTGTACCCACGATTGAAACTGCGATTTTTTCATTCCCCATTGACAAGTGGGTTTTGGTGCCATGTTTAGCTTCCTATTCGTTGTTTGATGTTTTCTATTTGCAGTTTGCAAGTGAGATATTTCAATACTAGAGATGCCTGAGACAAAATCCTCTTGTAGAACATCTTTGCATGTGAGAAGAAAATATGATTTCCTTTTCTTATATGTGAGTGTAGTTGCGATGGAGGTGGGTTTTGTGTCAAACATTGGCCATCAAGAATTAGACAAAGACAACATTACAATCATGCTTCTCTAGTCATAGTAGTCACATACGAAGATGGGCTAAAAGAGGATTTTTATCGCTTCCAGTATTGAAAAATACCAATCGTGCAAAATGAAACTTTATTAATTGTGTACACAGTGGGACGCCTTTGGATGATCCTCACATCCTTAAATGTTTACCTGGAAGGCCTCACATCCTGAAATGTTTTCTTAGCAATTGTGTTACAATACATTTTCCTCTGATTTTTTGATACAATCTTGTGTGCAGTGAATTTAGCCAATATTGTTCTTCATCAACATTCCTGGTTGACTGGTTGATGCTTTCTCTTTGGTTTACTGGATGCTTCTTATTGCTGCTTGTTTCAAATTTGTAGAGTTGAGGTCCTGCAGTTTCAGTTGGGCCTTTTGGTGCTTGTTCACTGGTTTTTTGTTTGTTACTTTCTCTTGTTTGGTTGAACTTTGCAAGGTTGGGGTCATGCATCGACAGTTGGACATATTGTTGCAGCTTGTAGGACAGGGTTTGCACTTATTTCCTTCCCCATTCACCGGTGGGTCTCTGTGCTACGGTTGCATTCCTGCATTTCTTAACATGCTTGTTACAATACATTTTCATCCGATTTTTGTTTTTATTTTTTATTTTTATTTCTTATTTTTTTCTTCTGCAATGTTTTCTTTAGTGAATACAAGCAATATTGTTCTTTAGCAGTGTTACTGGCTCACTGGTTGATTCTTTCTCGTTGATTGTTAATTGGTTTCTTGTTTTCCTGTTTGTGTTGCTCTTGTTTTCCTGTTATTGTTGTTGCATTTTTCACGCTTGGGATTCTGCAACCGTGATTGGAATTGTGCTTCTATCATTCCACATTGATGTGTGGGTTTCATTTCTAGGTTTACGTTCATATTCGTTGTTTGATGTTTTCTATTTCTAGTTTGCAAGTGAAAAATTTTAATACTGGAGATGCCCGAGTCAAAATCCTCTTGCAGAACATCTTCGTATGTGAAGGGAAAATTTGATTTCCTTTTTTATATGTCACTGGGTGTTATGGAGGTGGGTTCTGAGTAGTCACATACAAATATGTTCAGCAAGAGGATTTTGATCCCTTCCAATATTGAAAATTCTTACTTGCAAACTAGGAAAAACACACACACAACGAAAAAGGATGCAACCATGGCAGTGAAACTTACCCGCCAATGGGGAGCGACAGAAGCAAAATTCCAATTGTGGATGCAGAATGCCAACCATGCAAACTGAAACTTTCTTAAATGTTTACCCAATGGAAGGCCTTTGCACTGTCCTCACAGTCTTAAATGTTTACCTGGAAGGCCTCATAGCCTGAAATGTTTGCTTAACAAGCGTGTTACAATATATTCCTCCGATTTTTTTATACAATATTGTCTGCAATAAATTTGGGAAATATTTTTTTTCACTGTCATTGTTGGTTGACTGGTTGATGCTTTCTCATTGGTTTGTTGGATGCTTCTCATTTTTGTTTAATTCAACTTTGCAGAGTTGAGGTCTTGCAGCTGCAGTTGGGCCTCTTCGTACTTGCTCAAGGTTTGTTGTTTTCCGCTTGCTCTTCTTTGCTTCAACTTTGGAGGGTTGGGGTCTTGCATCCGCAGTTGGACATGTTGTTGTAGTTTCCAGGGCAGGGGATGCACTTATATCCTTTCCCATTCACCGATGAGTCTCGGTGCCATGGTTTCATTCCTGTTTGTTGGTTGTTGTTTACTATTTCCAGATTGCAAGTAAGAATTTTCAATACTGGGAATGCCTGAGACAAAATCCTCTTGTAGAACATATTTCGTATGTGACTACTATGACCAGAGAAACAAGAGTGTGACGTTGTCCTGGTGTTTTTCTTGAGGTCATTGTTCGCCAGATATCCCACCTTTATCACATCCATAGTGACATGGAAAAGGTTGACAAATCTATGATAAGTGCATTCAGAAGAATACACAAAGAACATGAAAGAAATCATATTGATACTATGCAAATGATATGTGCACTTGGAAATACATTGCTTTCTCTTCAACAAATATCTGCTTAACAAAAAATCGACGTTGCACTTTCCCTTCCCATGGATTGTGGTTCAAGGAAATGTGTCTTCACAAACACATCTCCACTTGAGAAATGCAAATTGGAACATGGTTTTATAGTTGGGCCACCAAAAAATACTATTGAGATAAAATAATATGAAAAATTTTGCAGTGGATATAAACAACATCTCTTTTGACATGAACCAGAGTTTGTCAAGCTCCAACTATATTTCATAGCTGAGAATGTTTTTCCCATAGTTAATGTGTTTCTATGGCTTCATAATTATGAGACTTAGTGTTTTTGTGTGAGGGATAAAGTTCTTATCTCCCTTTCTTTTTCCTCTTCTATACTTACCCATTTTCCCCTTTTCTTCTTCCCATCTATTATGCGTTTTTGGTTCTATACTTAGTTTCATTTCTATGCTCGCGGGTTCTCAGGGTGGAGAACTAACAAATCCTCATCTCCATCTATATCTTCACATGACAAGTCTGACCGACCACCATCCATTTGCATACTTAGCCAATTTTATGAATGCGGGTTCACGGATAGACGCTATCGAACTCTGGTGCCCCATGTTCGGGGTATACATATTGCACCCAAAACTTCAGTGATCTACAATTCAACCCCAGACTCCTCTAACTCGCAAGCCTGAATCTACCTATGATGACTCCGTCTGACTGACCTACCTTTCCATACTTATTTGAGTCTTCAGAGTTTCACGGGTTCACGGACTCCCGGGTTCACAAAAGTTTAAACGCATTTTTCGCTCCCCTCCATCGTTGCCACCTTTCGCCCTTTCCAATGCACATTAATTATGCTTTTACTAGTGAAAAATCACCATAAAGGTTCAAAAATGTTGGCATTAATAAGCATAAAGCTCAAGGACATCTCCCATCAAAACGCATTAACGAGCGAATATTATGGGATATGATGATTTTTTTGCATCCATCTTGAATTAGCAAAATTTGTTGGTTATTTTAGTTTTTTTAAGGCATCATCATAGCAGGAGTGCAATATTGTACTACCTCATTGTCATCCACAAACATGTCATCCACAAAGGTCTTGACGCCATGTCCCTCTTTAATATTATGCATATATTACAGGTTGTTATATTTTAGAATATGCTTGCATATGGAAATGTTAACTCATGTTATTAGTGACTATTCAACACACATATTCGAAAATATTGGCATTAATAGGCCAAATTATCGAGGACATATGCCATTAAAATGAATTAAACCAATATTTACAGAAGATTATACTACCATCCTCTAGCGTTCATTTTAAATACTTATTCCCATTTCCCTCTATCATCAAAAACTTGGGATTTAAGGTGCCTTCGTTGTAATGTTCCTGGTCATCCACATGTGAGACAACTTAGAGATGCCATTTAGGCCCAATTGAAAGACGAGGGAATGGTTTTATGTGATGTTAGCTTTGAGAGAAAAATTTTATGTTAGCCAACAGAAACTAAGACACAAAAAATTCAAGTATCTTATGATTGATATTATCCCTGTATTCAATGCTTTGGTTGGTTGAAAGACCTGTCTGAAGATTTTTATGTTGAACTTCTTTGTTTTGTTACTGGAAATTGGAAGGGACTTTCAAGTCACCTGCAAAATGATCCATTGTTGAAGTATATAGCTTCTTCCAACAACAAAGATTTGACAAGTGTATCAAATCTTGCAGACCACACAAGAATTTATCTTTCGTTAGAGGAGTCACACTTATCATGGCTTGAAAAATGGTCTGGAATATTCGGAAATGATGCCAAATATTAATCCATGCGTGAATATACTCAGAAGGAAATTATAAATTTGGATCGTCATGAATGTGAGAAACTGTATGGGTGGTTGAATCAACATCCTAAAATTACAAAAGTTTCTATTTTAAAGTTTGTTGAGCAACTTCTAGGTGTGATAACAGACTTGACAGAAAGTTAGATTCTTTGTCAAAAAAATTTCACCGACCTCTGGATGTAGTAACAAAATACACATACAATCAACTTTCTATCGATACTGCACATTTTTTCACTATTCCTATGCATATGATTGCATCTGGGTCGAAGAGCTTGTCGCTCTTTGCAAGAATATTCTCCTGGTAGTTGAAGGTGGGTATATAACCAGGGAACGACGCTCTCAAAATTTTATGATTCCTGCATCGACATGTAAATAATAAAAGTTAATGGGAAGGAATTTTGGATTATGGACTTTGCAACACTTTCTGAAGATTACTATATACTACCACCTTCTGCAAGAAGTTTGACATGTTCAGGTAATGATTTGGTTTCTGAAGATCATGTTTTACTACCACCTTCATGTAATAATTTTATTTCATTATTTAGAAGAGAACTTGTTGTAGTAGGATATTATAGAGTTGTTTCCACTGAATATCAATCTTCCTGTTGTTTCCCTTGCTTTGAATAAGGAGAATGCATTTCTTCTATTGCAGTAGATCCGATATTTGAAAAAAATGGAAATTGCTCGATGCTTGAAGTATTTCCTTGTCTATATCAAATAAATTGTCATGGCCTTGCCGCAAGCGTCTATCGAGTTGTTCATCAAGATCAGAGATCGATAAGGACAAAGTTCCTGCCTGGTCATAGAGTGCTTCCATCACCAACTTGCATTTGCAGAGGTGCATTTATTCCTACCTTCTTTCTTTGTCCCGGTGGTGGATCCTTCTATCCCAACCAACATGATGGAAATAAAATAGCTCTAGGGAATTTGTTTGCTTCCGAGAATCTGAGTTGAATATATATTAATTTTGGTTAACTTAAAAAGGTTTATGTGTGCAACCTAATGTTAGACATAGAAAATACAATTTATTATTTCTTAAAATATAAAACGATGTATTTTTTTAACACATGGTTGTTCAAAAATTTTCAGGCGTTGTTTGGGATTCACTTCCTTCAAGGATGTTAATTAATCACACAATTAATATTGCTTGTGCCAATGCAATCGAGCCATTGTCGACTATGGAAATCGCATTAAAATTGCAATGTCAGATAATAGATTTATGACATGTACCTAATGTCAAGGTCATCATCGCACAAGACACCCAACCTCCAAAGATTTTTGGACTCACAACAACATTGTAATTGTTGTGACAAAGAAACACTAAAGTCGATGCTCTTTGCAGGCTGCCAATTCTGTAGCTTAAGGTCTTTGACAATGACAGGCCTGCTTGTTATAACCCTATATTTCTCCATACATACTTACCTGGCATCAGGCCATCTCAGATTCCTTCTTTTCCAAAACACTACTGAACAACTCTTCTTAAAAACCCCCTTTATAAAGGCCCACGTGCCCTGCTCCATTATTGCATGTGTGTACATGCTAGCTGCCCCAATACAGCCCGTGTGTACCTACAAAATCATGGAAAAAGGAAAGTTGTTGATGGAACACACATCTTTGGGAAAGTTAACTAAACCTTTGGGCGATGCATAGCCGGTCATTCGACCAAATACCTAGCTCCTTCTAGCCTATAAAAGAAGGGGTAAGGGTCCCATTTGAAAGAAGGAAAATCATAGTAAAGAAACTATACCCAATTGAGCATTTCCCTTGTCCCAACCTTTAGCCATCCTTGTGCAAAGAGAAGTATAGAGTAAAGCAATTGGAGGATAGTTGAAGAGGAGCCCAGGACCAATTTCAAGGAGCAGTGCCAACCACATATTGTAAGTTTACTATTGTGAAGATTAATACAAAAAGGAATACTTTTCCTGTCCCGCCATATCATGTGTTCAAGTTGAATGTCTATTTTATGATATTGTCACAACTAACCTAGCAATTAGTATATGAAATGCATGTTCGCAGCTTTTTCTTTGTTCATGAGTGAATGCAGGTCAGCTTTGGGAGGAGGCTTGCAGAAGAGCGAGTGAAAGCAAAGGGATCGACATCAAATGAAGGACTTAAGGTAGAGTTACCGAATCTCATTTACACTTTTGTATTGCATGAATGTTGGGTTTTGTGTTGGGAGAATAGGATAGAATAGAGGCCTTTGAAATGGTCATTTTCTGCATGCATGATTAGAGCCCTTAAATGCTAAGTCTATAGGAGGGATTCCCACCCAAAACAGAATTGTCGACCATAATGGGGATCTCTAGGGTTTTCTGGGAGTCTTTTTGGGTATTTTAAAAAAAAATTGGTTTCATTAATTGTTTTTAGAGTTTTGGCAAAAGTTTGAGCTAATAGAGATTCTGGTCTTCCATACCAGTTATCTCTGTTTCTTTGCTTGGCTGCATTTTTTTTTACGGGACCAACAGAGGTACACGCGGCCTGTATAAGGCCTGCACACATATACCCATGCCCTACCTTACACAGCCTACATGTACACGCCAGTTGATGAAGTGTCAGTCGTGTGTATGATTTCAGAAGATTTCTTTTAGAGAGGCAGTCATCCTCTCCCCTGTTAGAAGTGATCCTTCTCAAGGGTTTTTTGGAACTCATTATGGGCTCTGTGTTTGCAGTTTTATAGCTTAGGTACCACCTCAGATTGGTTTTTTTCTATGAAATTTTCCTTGAATTGTTTTTCTTTTCTGTGAAAGTAAGTTTATGAGTCTTCAAGGGACTCTAGTTCTCAATACCAGTAGTCTCTGCCGGTGTTTGATTGCTTGTTTTTTTTTTGTTTTTTTGAAGAATTGAAGAGGTACATGCGGCTTGTATAAGGCATGAATGCATGTACATGGGCTCTGACCTTACACAGCTCACGTGCACACGCTGGCTATTGAACTGTCAGCAGCTTGCCTGATGAGAAAATTTTTGTTTAAGGAGAGGCAGTCATCCTCTTCCTTATCAAGAGTTATACCTCTCAGTAATTTCCTTGATTTAATCTTGGCCTCTGTCATAGCAGTTTTAGCCTAGGTTGGATTCTAGCATAGCTTGCTTTTTCATTGAAAGATTTCTTGTGTTTCCTAGCTTTTTTAACTTATTTTTAGCTTGAAATTTTAATAATCTTTTGTTATTTCTACTTTGATTGGAATAAAATATAAAAAAAAACTTAGTTTGTTAGATCTCTTTCTTTCCTGGCATTTTCTTTGCATTGTTATTTGAAAAAGAAAAGAAATTAGCATAGTGTTGTGTTTTCTTCTCA
>JASDQU010223815.1:0-13385 GCA_032191745.1 Picea mariana | reverse complement strand
TGATGTTAAAGTCACCGGTTCGAAACCTGCGGGGACAAAAAATCCAACCATGTTAAGGGTTGGTGTGGCTCAGGCCGGGTGCGATCCCCGGGTGATTTTGACGGCTTAGATGCCCCTGAGTCGCGGTTTCTCAAGCCACAGGTTAATCGCAGGTCCTACACAAATTAACAAACAAAAAAATAATATACCGTGGGTAAAGTATCATGTCCACCAGAATCTAAGAAGAGATTGGGATATAAAGAGTAAAAGGAATTAGAAATAAATACATGAAAAGAATCTCTTAAGCTATGATATTTAACAATGGTATTCTCAAGATATTCCTCTTCACTTTCCTTAAATCTTTCACTCTGTTTTGGTGATAAATCCTTCAACATCATATGATCATCTAAATTTACCTCATGTATGATAGACAATTCAAAACTTTCATGAAAAACATCTAATCTTTTATGTGGATAAGGTATGATTTGTGGATGAAGGTTTAAGGTTTCTTCTTCAAATTGCATATTTACATCTCTAATCAGTTTCATAGGAATGTTAGAATGCTTAAGATAATTTTCATCACCTAAGTGTTCTTCAATAACTGAATTTAAGTACCGATTAGAGAAAGAGTTAGAAGAATATGGACATTCACCTTAACCCAACTTCAAATCTTCCTCCACGATGGTTGAGGACTGAATATACAATGATTCATAGGAAAAACAAGTTTGAATGTCAATAAGAACCTTTTCAATAGATTCTACCTCCCTTGCTTGTTCAAAATTTTCGAATGGATTCCTCTCATCCTATAAACAAAATTCTTCTCGCAATTAAGTGATAGGATTGGTAACTGATTCATAATTCATGATTGAATATGACTGGATGAAAGGGGCACAAGAATCACATAGGATATTTAGTACAAATGACATGTCATCAAGATTAAATTTACATAGAACATGATGGATTCTTGTTGAAAATCCTTCTAGAGATGAATCATCATTGATTAGTAGAGCCTGAAATTCTTCACATACTTGATTGTAATCATATATTTCAAAAGCATCTAAAAATTCCTCTACAAATTGAAACCAATCAATAATGTGATATGTTGAAAAAGACTCAAACCAATGTTTAATCCGACCCCTAAAAGTAAAAGCGAACAATCTGCATAAAACCTTTAAATCAGAAATATCATGTTTGATGCATTTACACAAAAACTTGTTAAGAAGGTCTTTTGCGAATACATCCCCCCCACCATCAAAGGTGAGTTTGGACAAGCAAGAGACTGCCTCATTGGGAATATCAAGTAATGAGAAGTGGAAAGCATGTTCCAACACAGTGATTTGGGGAGCCATGGGGAATTAAATAGATTCAAAACAAAGACTCGTGAAAGGCCAATTTGTCAGTCTGGCATGCCTTCTAGTGCATTTCAAGATGACACAGAAGAAAAATTTGTTAAATATGGAATTATGATAGGCTGAAGGGTGAAACATTTAATCATTAAATGTACCTTGGCCCTCCTTCTAGCACCATTTGTTGACGGGTGTTTATGACACACCGTCAATTGGAAGGGAATATCTGGACCGAGGTTGTCTATTTAACCCAATCTGTTTGGAATAATCTACCCTAACGGGTTTTATGGCTCCGTTAGCCAACTAGGATTCTAAAAAAATAAAAAAATGTAAACTAACTAGATGTACAAACCTATTAAACAATACATTAATACATTGCTTAACTAATAGTAGTATTATATATAATAGATATGTACAATTTACAAGGTTTAAGGAAAGCCTTGTGAAAATAATTGTTTTAAACTAATGGATCAAAACAAGATGAAAAATAAAGAAACCTATTTTTGTACTATAAATGAAAAAATAATAAACAAATGAGTGAATAAGATTATAAATGATATAACGATAATGGACAAAGAATTTAATGTTTAAATGATGTAATCATTATTCATTCGCAAATCAACAAATCAAATAAAATATAAACTAACTATCTTGACGTTGATCAACAATACTAAGTTAGATTTGTCTTTATTTGTTTGTATAAGCTCCACTTAACCTATGTCAAGTATAAATCTATGACAAAATCAAGAATGATACTTCCCGAAACAACTCAAAGAAGTCTCTTATATTCCAGAACAAGTCTATGATAACAAAAAGACAAATATATTTTATCTCATGTGACTTTAAAATGTCCAATAGATGAAAGTGAAATAAATTCCAACCCTCAACAAATGGTGTTATCAACTACCCAACATTAGATGTAAAATCAAAATGCATAGATAACGATCAATCACAGATATTAAAAGAACCAAAATATAATGAACCATATAAATGAAAACATAACATGAAAAATTATATGCAGAATAGTCTAAAGCTAGTTCAATACAAATAAAGTTTCATATTCAAAATTATATGAGAAACGATATTAACATTGCACAGTCTACAAAAGGACAAAATCCAAAGAGTAAATTGTATCCCATATAGTTTCAGTATAGTAATTTCATCATAAGGTCCAAAAGGAATTTTTGGGATAATAGACTCTTGAAGATTGAAAAAATTAATACATAAATGTTAGCAATTAACCATGTATTGATAAAACAGACTAAAGCTAATTTAAATCAATGCATAATCAATTATTCAAAGAATATGAAGATATTGTAATAAAAACAAAACCATTTTACTCACAGGACAAAAGCCATTAAGTAACGTGGAATTTCATATTCTTCTTCGAAAATACTAGTCCATTCTCCCAAAGATTCCAACCATTCGTTACTCTATTTGAAAAGAAAAAAGTTCACAAAAGAAATAATATACAAAAAAGAAAAGATAAAAATCCTCCTCTCAATTTCTGTAGACCCCTTGGTTCTGAACTTTCTCATATATCTATACAATGAATGAACAGTCTGGGCGTCACTAATAATTTTCCTCACCTGAAATTTTCCTCGTAAAGAGACACAAATATCTCTCAAATCATGCATTTGTTTGGGGAAAATATCATGATTAAGCTTAGTGGGTCCATTCTGCAGATGGGTTTTCAACCGTTTCTTCAGATTCCTTATGGTTTGGCTGAAACAAGTCCCGAAAATTTGTCTGTCTGTTCTTGAACGCATTTCCAAATCTTATATGTTGTTGATCATAAATTATTTGCAACAATCCAATATTATTTTTGGATCAATTATCTTGAATGTATTTAGATAATAAAATCAAGACATGATCAGATCCATACCAAATAAATGATAATAAAAACTTGTGAAACAAAAAGAAACCAAATTAATAACCTAAAAGTTGTGAATAAAACAAAATCTAGAACAATAAAATTAAAATGAATTTAAACTAACTATAAGTTCTAAACAAATATTGTTTATATTTTCCTTTCAAATATGATCTTAAAATTCTAGAAGCTTCAAATTGATGGAGAGGAGAAAAATATTAATTTTGGGTTTTCACAAAATCAAACAAATGATAGATAATTTTATTTTTTTTACATGAGATGCAAACTGACAAAATAATTTATTAATTAAACCTACCAAATGATTTTGTGAAAATGATTACTAATGAGCAAAAGACGAAAACATAATCATAATTTAAATGAAAGTAAACAGTTGATAAAAAGTAATGTTTTCGTTCAAACTAAGATTTTTCATCTCTCCCTCATTCAAAATTGATCAAATGTGAACAAATATCATAGAAACGGTGTTTCACAATAAACGTTCTTCCTGTAAAATCATTGTTATTAATCCATGTCTTCAACCAAGCCATTCTCATAGCAGATAAATTCAATAAGGAAGAGGTAATAACAAACTCTCAATTATGAAGCTCGCCCATCAACATCAAAACTCTGTAGAAAGAAAAACAAAATGGAATTTTAATTTCATGAAATTCAAACCAAACAAAAGAATATAAACTCAAACCAACCTCGAAACAACGCACAACAATACCAATCCAATCAAGTCAAAGAATAAAAAATAAAATAAAAAATAAAAAATAAATCCAAGTAAAATTTCGAGGGACCCTAGATTTTGATTAAAAATAAAAAAAGGGGGTTGTTGGGGCCCAACAGAGTAGGAGCACATCACCCTATCCACTCACGTTGTGGTCTAAATCATTGTGTCTTTCTATCAAAATTCTCCTTGATCAACTCTTTGTTGCTTCCCTTCGTTTCTTGGAACGAATTTTCTTGCCTCTATCAAGACACTTCTTTATTTGGATATTTGTTGTGATGGTTAAGTCACACCATAAATAAACCAATATGTCTAAGGCACTCATGCACCAAAGTACCTCATCAAACTCTTCAAGTAGAATACATGTCTCGCTTCCTTCTTCGTTACAACAAGTCCTTCAATGCACTCCACAGGAAAGTGCAACAATAATTCAACCCATCCCCATTTCTGCCACCAAATCTTCCTAAGTCCTTCTTCTAGAACTCACCCAAGTAGGTTTCTCAGAGACTTTGTTCTCATTTTCCCTCTTCTGGGCTCTATGAACTATTCATGACTTCGACGAAGTTCAGAACACTTGGACCTCTCCCAATTCTGTGATGCAAACAGTTTGATCTTGTCCTCGGCCAAGTCTTCCTGTCTCTCTTCAATGAAACGAACACAAAAACTCAGATATTGCAAAGAACTTTGGAATGAACATACTTGTTCATGAATTCTTTGGCAACTTCATGGTTTGAGTCTTCTTGTTTTTTCAAGTCTGAAATAGAAAAATTGCGATGTCCAAAATCCCTCTAAGTCACTTTCCTCATGGCTGCACCCAACCAATCCCATCTTCCATTTCTTCATTTGTTATCTTTGTGCGCTGAAGTGCATCAACACTAGGACACCATGCACATCAACCGATCATCAAGTCCTATGTTGTTAACTGACATCCGTCCTAAGGTTGTGATCCTCAATCGCAACCCAACCAACCCAACTTCTCTTCGGTGGTGCACAACACGAAGTTGGAACAGTGGAAAATGTACCCAGTTGTGATCTGAACCATGCATACAACCGAACCTTCCTTCCCCATCTATTATCTTCATGCCCTGTAATGTCTTCACACCAGGACACCATGCACAATATCAACAGTGCACGACATGAATTTGTCATGGTGGAAATCATGCTCAACTATCTGCTCTATGACCAAACTTCATTCTGCCATCCAAGTGACGACAGTGACCTAGCTCACCGACTGCTCAAAACACTTCTACGATCATTGTTGTAACTCTACGATGGTGTTTCCTCCATCACCACAGAATCACCTTTGCAACCACCTACGTTTAACGCACCCAAACTGACCTTTCTCATCTGCTTGATTTTTTGTGTTCTGTCTACTCAACGAGCTTGCCAAATTTTCCATCAATTCGACTCTAATACCATCTATCACAGGCCTAGCGAGCCTTTGGTTGGACGGTGGAATCACTTGACGCTCCTAGTCACTGTGAGGCACCGCAATTGTTTGTTTATTGGTAAAACCACAATAACTTACATGATTCGAACTACGCCTAACTTCCTTACAACTTCATTTATTACTTATGTTATGTCTACATTATCTTATACTTAGTTGCAAAAGTAAAAGAAACCATTCATACAAATTTAAATGAAACATATGTGCGGGCAGCCAAACCGCACTAATACCCAAACGACATATTTACACAAAACTGAACAACAGTGTGTCGAGCTAAACTCTCATGCCACACAAAGAAAGTTTACATAAGGAGATTTCGCTCAATAGTAGTTGCAAAATTCATACAGTTGTTCATCAAGCTTCCTTCATCATCATAGAATGAATCACCTCAAACTTTCAACTATGTGATACCTACATTTCGGTCTTGTGCATTCGTCCCCTTGCTCGATTCAGAATTTGCCTCCTTGCCTCATATTGGAGAGACCTTTCATTCCTTGCCACAGTTCATTTTTCCTTAACAACTTCCTTGAGAAATAATTGCCCAGATCTGTGAAGGCTCCTCCCCAAGGCTGCCCAAGTTACCCTCAAGGGTCTACATAGATTCTTGGGGAGAGATATTCTCCCTCCTTAGTTGCTACCTAAGAATCCTCAACCTATGATTCTGAAGAAGTGTCTCCCAACTCCCTTCCTTAATCCCCTTTCCAAATTCCTAGATCACACTTGGTTAAATAGTCATGTGCCCTTTCCTTGCATTGTGACTCTTCTAACTGACGCATCACTTCGATCGAAAGTCGACATGCGATCTTGGTTATTTTTCCACTTTCGCAGGTTGATCCGACTCTTCAAGGTGCATGTTCTCCTTCTAAGTGAACGCTCTTCCCTAGATGATGTCAACTTTTGGTTAAACATGCCCCACTTATGCCTTTATTCATTTGCTTTCTCAAATGCATCGCAAGACGTCTGTCGCACGTTTCGGTCATTCATATTTTCTTGGATGATCTATCTCATCGATGGGGTGTCCAAAGCTCCCATGGACTCCCATCCTTAGTTTCTCTTCTGTTAAGCCATCTCTTGTGTGTTCTATTGGGCATGCATGCCTTCGTCGCACCAAAATTCACCAACCGTTTGTCTCTTTGGTGAAGCACCCATGTCTCGTGGGGCGCCCACCCAAATGGATCTTCGATCAATTCATTCTCTTATGTTAATCCATCTCTTGTGTGTTCTATTGGGCATGCATGCCTTCGTCGCACAAAACTTCACCAATCGTTTGTCTCTTTGGTGAAGCACCCATGTCTTCGTGGGGCGCCCACCCAACTAGCTCTTCGATCAAGTCACCACCCTTCGTTGCATGTCCATCTTGGTGAATCCGTACTTGGCATGGCGTCGTGCACCCAAGTAACCCTACTTCACTCATGAAATAACCAAAAATTCGTTGACTTGTCTGGATCACAAGTATTAGCTCGTGGAGGGAGCCCACATGCTCCAATCTAAGCCAGGGGTATGACAACTTGATTTCTTCAAGGTAGTTCATATTCACCTACTCCAATTCAAGAAAAATTTCTGAAATGAAAACATTGTCATCAAGTTGGCCACGTGGAAGATCAGTGTTTTGATCTTCATCCTTATGAGAATTGTGGAAAACACAATTATCCTTGGGACAAATGTTCCAAATGAAAAATGTCTGCAAAAGTAAAGAACCACTATGGTTGTATCACTTATTGGAAATGGTCATCCATAGTCAAGAAGATATATCAGTCATACCACCGAATTCATTCTTGGGTAATGAAACATCTTGCAGTGGAAACATTTTTGTCTTCTCACCTTGTTCTTGACTGGGGGGAACACCATCAATGAGTAAAAGTCAGGATTCAATTTTTGAAGTCCTATTAACTGAGTAGTAACGAGCAAGTGTGACAAACGAGCATGATTTGGTTTGTGGTCACCCAAAGCCACCAATTGGTTTGCAGTTTTCTTTAAAACACAACTTAGTAGAAGACTTACACCTTCTGCTAGATAATGGTTTGTGGTTTTCCTTAAACCTCCACTTGATAGAAGACTTACAACTTATGCTATAGAATAATTTATGGTCGTCTTTAAACCAACATTCGTGAGCACTTCCAATTAGCAAAAGCCATTGACTTCACTTTCTCGCTAACTTAGTTCTAGGAACCATTGATCCCTAGAGCCAAGTTTCATATTTTGTGGTCATCTGTAAACCACCATATTGGTTTTTGGTATTCCTTAAACCACTACCACCATTTATTAGAAGACATCATATTCTACTAGCCATTTGTTTTGTGTTGGAATACTGGGGGGGTGATGAATCAATATGAGCACTTTTTACCACTTTCAATCACAAAATATAAATTTTAACTTTATCAATAGTATTCAATAGTTTATCACTTATGCATTCAATATATTATTACATCATAAACAATATCATTCATTAGTGCATAATAAACAACCAAAAATACACAGTACACCAGAATTTACGTGGAAACATAAATGGGAGAAAACCACATAATGATTTCTTATATATATCAAGATTACATTCATAGGAAACACCAACTTCCAAAGTCTCCAGCACCAACTGGAAGGAGGCTCCAAACCCCTATTTAGAAGGAGGCTCCAACCCCCTAGTTTACAGGCTCCAACCTGAAGGAAGCTCCAACTCCTTGTATTCTCTGTATCCAACCAAAAGGAGGATATGACCCCCTGATTTGAAGGATCCAACTTGAAGGAATATCCAATCCCATGTGTTCTCCAGCTCCAACCAAAAGGAGGCTACAACCCCCTTTTCTTGCCCCATCCTTCCACCCTGAAATATAAGTGTAGAATCAACCTATCACTACCTTTGGTATTGTCACTGCCACTGTCTCATAAACTTGTAATCATCTATCATCCAACCTGTCATTATCACATCAACCTATAACTGTCATTTTCATATCAACCTATCAATGCCAATCTATCACATCAACCTACCACTGTCAACCTATCACATCAACCCATCATTTTCAATCTTTCACATCAACTAGTCATTGTCATTGTCAATACCATCAACCTGTGTGTCTCAACCATGTACCAAATACTTGTACCATATCATGCATCAACCATGTACCAAAACCTATGCCATACCATGCATCAACCGTGTACCAATACCATGCATCAATTGTGTACCAAAACATGTACCATACCATGTATCAACTGTGTACCAATACCATGCATCAACTGTGTACAAAAACCTGTACCATACTGTTATCCCTAAATTTGTCCTTGGCTACTAGGGGGAAAGCTACGGAACCTCAGTTATTGCAATCATTGATTGGTTTGGGTTATGGATCAAGGATTTTGGATGAGTTAAGGATATGGTAAAACTTTCATCAGTACTTCATATAGTCAAGGGAATTCATGTTGATAGCTATATACTTAATGGACAATAAGATAAAATAAAATGGAACAAAAATCTATATATAATGCAACAATCTGCTAAACTCTTACATCCACTAGGAGGATTTTCAAATTTAAAATGTAATTTCAAATCTAAAACAAATACTTGGACACAACTTTACAAAAGACAAGTGATTAACAACAAAATATTTGTTATAATTGTAGCTAAAACTGCGTGGAAATTAATGCATTGCAGAAATCCCAATTGTATTCAAGCAAGAAGAAAAAGAGAAGGATTACAAGAAGAACACAGTCTAATTATCAAAATGTTGGATTCCTTGAGTATAAAATGCTACATACAATTAATCTTTTCCCTCAGCTCTCAGGCCTTTGACCTCTTCTATTCGAACCCCGACTTCCTTCTAAGATGAAGATCCTTTTTTCTTTCAAAATTCTTTCTTAAATAGAAGTTACAATGCTTAATTGAGAGTAACCAATTAAAACTAAGATATAACACAAAGTTATTTGATCCTAAAATATAACATAAGATCGTGATATGATCTCCATGTTGATGGGATGAAGGTGGCACTTCTGTTGAATGGGAATTTTTTAGAAAATCGAATTCTGAAAAATTTGGAAGCCTCCTTATTAAAACACCACATGTAGCTCCAAAATGGTTCACTTTTTGAGAAACAAATTGGGGTCACCTAATTTGGCATGTTCCTAAAAAAAACCATGTTTTATTTTTTTATATTTGATCCCCTTTTCTTGGAAATTGTGTCGTAAGATGAACACAAAAACAGTCACCTACAGAAATATCTGCAATTTTTTACTAAATATTGACCAAATGGTTCTCTTGATCCCCTTGATATATTTGGATATTTGATGATTTGAATAAGTGTAAGTGATGATTATGATATCCAATGAATTCATTCCACCCATTTACCATCATGGAATTCCAAATTTTTTACAAAATTTAAATTTTTTCCAATGACACAAATTAGTGCTAACACATACCATGCATCAACCATGTACCAAAACCTATATTGTATCATCAATAATGTGCCTCAAACAAGCACCAAAGAATTCTCCTCATACATATTCCACCATATACCTAGAGTATATCTCAACCATGTACCAACATCAATGTTATGAAGCCACCATATACCTCAAGCCATGTGCCTCAAGCATGTGTCAACATCTATAAACCATGTACCAAGAGATGTATCTCAAACATGTGCCATATCACTCTTGATATGCCTCAACCATAAGTCATAAACCATGTGCCAAATATATATTCCAATTCATCCAATATACAAAAAAACATATTCCAAGTATCAAGTTGTGTCAATGTCTCAACAATATACTAAAAACATGCCTCAAGCATGCACCATAACATCACCAACATGTAACCCTAAAAACATGCATATAGACATACCTGTGATTCTGTAATAGGCCTAATTCATTAGATACTAGACATACAGACCATCTATTGGCACAAGGGCAGACCCAGGGTTGAATGCTACAACAGCGCACCAACAAAACCCTAACTACCGGCCCTTTCGGTAACACCTGCAAAGAAGATGAAGTCTCACCTGAGGTAGAGGCATGGGTGGTTGTAGGACTCCAGTGTCTACAACCTTAGCTGAGACAAAGACTTGTGACTGTAATGCTTAACAGAGCACTTAACACCGATAGTTCATCAATTTTAACCATTATCTACTCCACATATAAAACAAAGAATCGTAACATTCATTCAGATCTAATGTTTCTAAGCACTTAGCATAAAGAGATATATTAGATCTAGCAGATTTAAGAACTAAGAACATTCACATAGGTCATATATAACATCCATATACATTGTTAGCACAAAGCATAAACAAATATATCTATCTATATCAAAGCACTTAGCAAGTAAAGACACAAACACATCAATACATCGCACAAAGCATAGCAACACAACATGTATGTGGTTCACCCCCACCCTGGGGCTATATCCACCAACTCTTCTTCTTTATTATCTTCGGTCAATCTTCTTACAAGAACATAGCATCAAAATCCTACTTCGCAGAAGACAGGAGATCTATGCGCACTCCGCCAGATCCTCCTTCTTCGAGCTAGGGTATAGCACCAAGCCTTCTTACAATGACTTGCACGCAGCTCTGCAAGTCTCACACAGTATGCACAAAGCAAGTAATTAGCACTGATCACTCTTACAATCCCTTGATCACACAGATCAAATCTCTAGCACTTAGCACTACTTACCACTTCGTCTACTTATTACATCGCCTAGTCTTCTATATATACATTACAAAAGTGGGCCTAAGCATGGGTAAACCCATGGGTCGACATTCCCATACCCGTTACATAATCCCAAAACCCAAAAATCCCTAAAAAGGGGTCGAGATCCTACGATCTCTGCTTCATATTGCGCTCTGCCTTCAATAGCCTATCGAAGTTCCAAAAATAGGTCAAATATGACCAAGAATCCACAAAATTTGGTCAAGGGCCAACAGGCCCCCAAAACTCACCTGTGACTCGTCTCGAGTCACTATGGTCTGGGTAGTTCTGCTTCAAAAGCCTCGAGCTTGGCTCGATATGCTTGGACTTGTTGTTATGCCATGACCTCTTGTTCAACGAACTATTAGATGATTGCATCGTTGGCAGGTCCCTCTAGGCATTGTTCAGCTATAGTGACAACCTTCTCCAGTTTTGCTCCTTGGCCTTCGAATTCTATGAACAATTGGTAAGCCTTATCTTGTATAGGTTGGAGCCTCTGAGTTACTTCCATAACTCTACTCTGGATAGTGTGGATCTGCCACTGGGCGGTGCATTTCTCTTGGGATCACTTCATTCTTTCCACAGCTGACAGGGATTTCAGCTGTGCCTGTATTGTCTCTTCTTGTTGCTTCGCTTCCTGGAGCTGTGACTCTAGTGCCTAAAATTTTGTGTTCTTGGTGAGTTTCTCATACATCTAGGAACTGCGATTACTTAGTTTCTTGCATTCCATGGAGAGGGCCTTTATCCTTTCAACTATGCTCCGAGCGGTTTCTTCTCTTTGATCCCTTACATCCTACGGAGTCTTGAGCACTGTTCGAAGCTCTAAGTCTGCTATGTGTTGTTGTAGCTATTGAAAAGCTTCTGCGAGGTTCTCTACTTGATGTTTGACTTGGTATTTTGATTTTATTTCTAAGACTGTCACAAAGAAAAGTGATATTCTCACTGCTTCTTTCACTTTGAGTTTTTCTGCGAGCAACTGTTCTTTTCCTTGTTGCATCTGTGTTTTTTCTTCGTCAAACTTCACTTGGAGAGAAATATTTTCATATTCTGCAACATTGCGTTGTTATATGAGTATGCCTTGCACTTTCTTCAAGGCCAAGGTGGCTTGTTCTATTTCTTCTTGTGCCCGTCAAAGGCGAGCTTCGACTGTATCAACTAGTCGGTGGAGTTGGGTTGGTTCATCCCCCAACTTTGGTTCTCCTGATGGCAAGGGCGCAGTGGAGACTGGATGACTAGACAGAAGGGCCTGTTGTACCTCTCGGAGTTTGAATTCAATTCTATCATACATTTCTTCCTTCTTGGCTTCTTGTTTCTCTCCTATTTCCAGTGAATCTTCGTTCAGGGCTGCTATGATGAAGTTAAAATCATCAGAGGTGAGGATAGTCTGCATCTTGGTCATGGAGGCTTTCGATTTCTTTCGAGAAGAAGGTTTCGGGGGAGAAACCTTCCTCTTTTTCAGGGGATCAACCTTGTCTCTGGGTGGTGTTACTTTGCCTGGATTTTTTTCAGCGTCTACTTCGTCATCACCCCCTCGGTCAGGTGACACTTAAGTAGTCTTTCCTGAGGCACTGCTTAAATCTTGGACCTCTTTAGTCTTCTTTGTTCTAGGTATGTTCTGTTCTTTTTGAGTGTCCTCCGGGCTGTCAAGATCAGACATATCTGCAGGGTTGGAGGGGATAAGGAGGTTAGTGGACCATTCCTTAGTGATCTCCTCAAGGTATTCTTTTGTAAGTTTATAATATGACTGTAGCTTCTCTTTATGTTCATCTTCTCGCGTTGTAATGTAGATGAAGTGTCGATCTCCATTGAACTTCATCAGAGTTTGAAATCTCTGTAAGGTTTTCAGAGTCATGATAGGCTCGGCTTCAATGGCTCTCTTCAGTTGAAGTTAATATGTATGAAACACAACATTCGGCTGCCACTGTTTGTTCATATCACTTGAATACCAAAGGGTAGCGAACTTCCCAACAAGCGGTTCGAACGGCTCTATATTCGGGAAGGTCGCACCTTCCGGCATATCCTAGGAAACAAACACTATGAGGATCAGGAGTCAACTAAAGTGAAATTTATAACCCTGATCATGTCTTCTCGATAATCTAGTTCCAACTGATTAACTAGGTAGTTTGCCAAGTTCATCTGTAGGCCTTCCGTGCATTTCCCTGTGAGGTCAACGACAAAGCCAGTGACCTGTGTAGGTCATTTTTTCCTTACTAACTTTCCAACTATCAATTGGCATGCTAGGCACACTGCTTGGCACGGGGGCAGACCTAGGGTTCAACGCTACAATAGCGCACCAACAAAACCCTAACTACCTGCCCTTTCAGCAACACCTTCCAAGTAGATAAA
>JASDQU010223813.1:0-16208 GCA_032191745.1 Picea mariana | reverse complement strand
AAAGCCACGATTTTCTGCCGTAATTTATTGTTTTATTTTTTGGTGTTTTTCATGACGGCAGTGGGGCTGCAGAGTTCATAAATTTTCTTAGGGTGCTTAGATGTTTATTTCCTCTCAAACCCTCAAAGAAATTCTACAAATTACCGAAGCATTCAAATCTCAATTGTATGACACATTGAATGACATATTGGATGAATTTGTAGATGGCCTCACAAACAACCTCAATGATAGTTTTCATAGTATTCAAGATTCATTGGATAACATACAAGATATATTTATTATGGCATATATTTCTTATGGCATACATTAGGGATGAATATAATCAAGAAATATATGCTTGGTATGATTTTGAGGCCGATTGCGATGATTTGTATATGGATAGTTTTCATTTCTGGGATGACAACCACTTCCATATTTTATTTGATGAATCTACTCCACCTTCTGTAGAGAACATCAACGTCCCACATCATGAGCTAGTTATGATTACCAACGTCCAACCTGCATATTATACCATGGTATTTTTCCTTCCAGATTTATCTTTGACCATTTTCCATTATGTGGATGGATATTCTTATTTGGATCCACATGATAGGTGTCATTATTGGGAGCATAATTTTCAATTTGTTATTAGGTGTCGATATCTTCCGTGTGGAGTTCACATGAGCACTTGGACATGGGACCCTGGTTTACAATGGCGGTTGGACTACTTCAGCATGGTGGCTTTGATTTCTCAATGGGACCCTGGTTCTCTAGTCTACTTCAACACTATGGTCCACACTTATCCATGGGACCCTGGTATATGGTTGTACATCAAGTGTTGAAGACAATGCTTTCATAAGGGGGATGGAATGTTAGGTAGCTAGAGAGGTAGTGGGGGGGCCCAGAGGTCCCATAGTGATAATAGTGGAGGCCATTCAATGTAAGGTGGACCAGGTCCACTATATTATTAAATAAGACCCACTATGGTAGTTAGATATAATAAATGTAAGAGGACTTCTTAGAAGGTTTTACTTCTAGAAGATTCCTTCTCTAGAATGTTCTTAGGTGATGGTAGCACTATATAAAGGGGTTTAAGAAATGTAATGGGACATGAAGAGAATTATTGTATTTGGAGTTGAAGCTCATTAGGAGGTTTCCCCCTCGAAGAGGCAAGTGAACAGGAGAGGATCCCTTCTGTAATAGGATCCATTGTATGGTGTTACCCTACCTCAAGGGTTTGATAATAATAAAGTGTGGTTTCCTCTATATTGCTTTGTGGATCTATTGTGTATTCAATATTTATAGATCTATTCAAGATCTTAACAGTATAACACTTCAAATTATAATTTTATACATCTCTGATTTTTTTTGATCAGGTGATAATATTATCATGAGAAAAAATTCCTTCACATTCGTTTCAAAAAGAATTTTTAAATTTTATATGAACCATCAGAAGAGTAGGGATTCATACCTTATTTTCCTTTTGAAATTTCAGCAAGGAAACTTATTTATTTATCACCTGTTTTTAGAGAAATCAGACGCTTGAAATATGAGTATCGAGTTTTTATTCAATCTCATCCCTTGTTCAACAAGATCCATTATGTAAAAGGAATGAAATATAAAATATCAGATAATCCTATAAAATAGAGATGATATGTGGTAAATATGTTTTTATTTTTTGTTTTAATGATGTCAAACAATCATAAACTTATCGTAAATATTTACAATAAATGGTTAGATGACTCGGATAATTTACAAAAAGAAAAGAAAAATTGAAAATTAAAATTGTCATGTCAATCCAATCCGATATATACAATGGAAATCCAAAATGTAACTACTGCATGAAATGTTTTAAATAACACCCATTTATAGGAGTGTTGAAAATTTCTCCATTAAGATTTTCCAGTGAGAATGAGTTTTTTCCTTTAGCAGCTGCAATTTTGAAAGGTCCAAACCAGAGATGATTGAATTTTCCATGTTTCCCCTCATATTCCTTTCTAGCTTTCCATCTTAAAACTAAATCACCAGGAAGAAACTCCATGTCTTTAGCTTTTTTATAAAAAAAGGGCTTTCATATTATCCTAGTATTTTTGGATCTTATCATCCACTTCTACTATGTTTTGCTGAACTTCGATGATTTGATTTATTCTTCTTGTAACATCATTCGGTTCTTCATTCACATATCGGTTCTTCATTCTCATCCTGCGAGAGTTTCATCACAGGAAGAGCAATATTAATAGGAAGAACAACATTGGTACCATAAACTAACTATAAATGAGACATACCTATATATTTCTTGGTGCCAATGCGGTTTGCCCATAAGGCATATTTTAAGTGCATATGCCAAGATTTTTTATTTTCTGTCAAAAATTTCTTGATTATGGTCATCAAACTCTTGTTAGATGATTCAACCAACCCATTTCCCCGAGGATAATAAATTGTAGAATGACCTAAAATAATATTATATTTCTGACAAAAATTGATCATTGCCATAGATTTAAAATCCTGAGCATTATTGTTATAGCAAGATTTGACTCACCCTATGCAATCTTGCACAGAAGGCCTTTTTCCATTTCCCCATGCAGACTCATCATCTCTGTTTGTAAAATCTAGAGCTAAAAATAAATATTTTTCCACATGTACGCATCTTGCCTACTATATAGCATGCGTATATGCATGCTACTTTACTATAGCCCGCGTACATCAGGATTTGTGCTAGAAAATGAAAATTGATGTCAGGTTTCCATGTCACGACATGAGATCTATGATCATTGGCCTTCCATATACTGGAAACGTTCTGACTCAGCCCTTCAGTTCCATTTTGAAGGCTATAAATGGGCCAATTCCGAGCTATGGAAAGAGAAGAAAGAATTCAACTTTGAGAGCAAAGTTAATCTAGAGAAATTATTTACTTCATATTGAGTCTGCATCCCTTTGTCCTTTAAGTCTGAACACAATGTTCAGCCCCCAAGCTCTTCCCTTATTGATTGAGAGCCTCATTGTTTCTCTCTTATGATCTTGCCTTTGGTGGAGGATTGAAGTGGTGGAGGCCCAGCTGGAAGAAACTTAGTTTCTCGGTTCTGAACCGCCCTGACACAGAAATATGTAACATTTTCACTTATGTTGATCATATATTAATAGAAATACTCTTTTCCCGTCCAATTGATATCTTGCAAATATTCGAATTATTATTCCATGGGTGTATTTGTCATGTTTATTAATGGATTATGCTATTGAATGTGCTAACATTATATAATATCACCATATGCTTGCTTTGCTTGGTTGTTGAGGACTAGTTGCAGGTATATTGCTTTGGGTCAAGTGCTCAACAATGGACTTCATCGAACATCTGGATGATGTAGGCCTTTTATCTTGTCTTGCTAGCATATTTTTTTTCATAGCATACTTTCGAAGAGAGTTGATTTCTGTAGTCATTTCCATCTGTTGTGGTTTACCCTAGCCATGGAGAGATTTTCCTTGTAACATAATTGGCAACCATACTGGGGAATGAATCTTCTTTCTTAGGGTTTGGAGTACTTTTCTCTTTAGATTGCTCTCATTCCTATTGTGTTTCTTTTCATATCATTGCTTGACAACCTCTCTTCACTTTGGGTCTGAGTTTTCAGCCTTCTCCCTTGCCTAGCCTTGTTTTTTGAAACATATACGCGTTTTTTTCCTTGACAGTTGTGTACATACGTAGGTTGTCCCTCTACAAGATACGTATATACACTTTTTTTGCCTAAACAGTCGCGTACATCCGTTTTCCTTGCTTGTTTGCTTGGTTTGGTGGTTGCTGGGTGGGATTTGATGTTTGTTGAGCCTTCTTGGGTCTCTGTAGTACTTGTTAAGTGCTTGTGGGATGCTAAGAAACCTATCTTTGGTTGAATTTCTGGGCGAAGTCTTTCTCATCATCTTTATTTTGATTGTCCTTGTACATTGGGATGGGTGTTTTGCTTCTTGATATCCCACTTGAGTTATCTCTTTCTATACACAGTAGAGTTATAGATCAAGTTGCTTTTCAGTCCATGCATTTTCATTTTTATTGTATTGAAAATACAAAAAAATAGGCATTTTGGTCTTTTGAGTCTTTGTCATTAGCTTAGTGCATGTAATGAAAGATTGCATTTTTACTTCAGAATTGCAAAGTTGAAATTGAAAATTGCATTGGTTTTTTAGAAGCATATCATTCATTGAAAGTTAAAGTTAGGAGTTTGCATTATTTTCATATTTACTTTTCTTGCATAATCATAACATCACGAGTTTCACTACCATACCTTTTTGAGTAATCACGACCACTAAAATTAACGCTATAATTTAAAATTGATTAGTCACGAGTTTAGTTTTTAGGGTGCACAAACTAGCTTAGGATTTAGTGCCTTGGAATAGGATTTTGTGAGTAAACTTCTCCAAGGCAATTAAATCAACATATGTGTCTGAGAAAGGGAGTGGATAAATCCATTGTATAATTGGTAATATTAGGAGGCTCCACTCACACCGAAGTTAATCACTAGGTCGCGTGAGGTTGGTTGAAGGGATATCCCCCTGATACCTTCTTAGCGTCAGAGATATTTCCGGGGATCTATTCGTATATGGGGATCTTGCTAGTGCCTTTACCTCTCTGAGAGGAGATACTTTCAAGGTTTTAGGATTTTCTACCCTTCCCATATGGTGGAACTAACTTGTGATTGCTCGCCTGTGCATCAATTATACAATGGTTTATTAGTTGCTTGACTTAGGTGCCACATAGGTTACTTGCAGGGGTTATTCTGTAGGTATCCTGGGTCAGATAAGGGTCGGACATCACACAACCTTTATGGAGGATTACCTCTCTGGGGGGATCTGACTGACTTGTTGTTAATCCCACAAGGGCCCTTATAATTGATTCTATTACCTCCGATATTTAGCAAGGAGTCTCAGGCCCCTCTTGGGCGAGACATGCCTTCTTTAGGGAGGGAGGCCACTTTCAACCACTTTACCCCGTTTGTATGCATATTGGCCATTTGAATTTTGGTGTGCTCTTTGATTACTAGTTGGCCTTAAGATTGATTTTTCGTCTTTGGAGACTTAAGTCATCGTGGAGTCGGACTAGCATCCCTGCCGGTCCTGTCGCTTGTTACAATTACCACTAGATTTCGAGTTTTTGTCTTCTAAAAGGCATAGAGTTATTAGGCATGGTACACACACCTCCACCATTCAAACTTGTGATTCTACAAGGATGAGTACTGAACCTAGTCTTCAGAACAATGGGATCCCTTCGACTCCCACACCCACTATAGTTAATGGCACCCCTTCAACTCCTGCAACCACAATGGTTGTAGTGCCAGAGGCACCTATCATTACTATGGCTCAGCCTATATTGAATGCTCAATCTACCACCTCGAACCCTTTTGGGTCTCTTGGTCACTCACTGGGCTATAATGTTTAGTCCATCCCTATGGCTTCTAGTCCATTTTCATATGGTATGCCGAACTTTACTTCACAGTTTTCGAACGCCATCCCAGCTGCTGGACCTAATGCTAGAATTGGGCTTGGGGGAAATACACCTCCTTATACTCCATTTTCATTTGGTGGTTCTCAAATTCCTCAAACAAATCCTAATATGGGAGGCATTCCTGCTTTTAACCCCGGGTCAATCCTCTTGCTTCTGGGTGGAACAACCAACCTGACAGACAAGCATATGCTCAAGTTCCGTCCTACACCCCTACCTGCTCGGTGCCGATTTTGACCAATACGTTTGGCATGAAGTATCCACCTCTATCCTCCAGATTCACACCTGGAGGAGGTCCGTTTCACGCTTTGGGAAACCCCCAACCCGGATCCAATCTGGCTGGGGGCAATTTTTATAACCCCCAACAGAAAATTCCTACTGGAATGATGCCCAACCAACCTTTTATGAATCAGCCTGGAGGAGGGCCTTATAATCCTGGACATGGCCATGGTGCTTACCAGAACCCTGGATGGGCGATAGTTCCTCAAGCACAATCTTTCCTGGGAGCTTGGGGCTAGATGCCGCAAACCCGTCTCCCTTTTCTGGCCACACTTAATCCGCCAGACTTGTCTAAGTTGATGAACGACCTTGTGAGTCATAATCCTACATGCCCCCCCGTCCCCACCAAGCTTCCTTTGGATATTTCAAAATTCAAAGGTATGAATGGAGAGGATCCTTGTGATCACGTTACTACCTTTCACCCATGGTGCTCCTTGAATTCCCTTAATGACGATTCTATTGGATTAAGATTATTTCAATGCACCCTCATTGGGGTCGCTGCGAAATGGTATATTGAGCTACCTAGGGGGGAATATGGGACCTTTAGTCATATGGAATTGGTCTTTCTTAACCACTTCCAATTTCTGGTTCGTTACGATGTTGGCCTAGAACTTATGTCGACTTTATGCTAGGACACAACCACTCATATCTCAGATCATATCCAGTAGTGGCGTAGACGGAAGAGATTGATTAAGACTCTCATACCCTCGAAATTTCTTTTATAATGGTTCCTTAAGTATTTGCAGCTTCCTATCTCAAACGATGTTACTACTGCCGGTGTTACCACTATGGAAGAAGCGATTTTTAAAGCCCAACAACTAGATCTGATATACGCTCAGTCTGGGATGTTATAACACATTCTTTCGGATGCACCACAGTCAACTTACGACCCTAGACAAAAGACCAAACCTCATGCTGATGGAATTGTAGGTACCACCAATGTAAAATCCCTAGACTCAGTGACAATCCATTTGAAAGAGTTGTCTCTAAACTAGTCTATAGGAGGGCCAACTTGGTCTGTGTCTTCCAAGCCCACTCAGTCGGTGGATGGACACTCCGTGCAATCTTCGACCAACCCAAATTGTAGCCAACAACCAGGTTGGAATAATAAGAAAGGATGTAATAATTGTAAGGGTGGGAAAAATAATAATAAACCCAAGGACAATGGTAATAATGAGAAGACGAATAATAATGTTGGAGAAGGCAAACGAGAAAGACGTAAGGTGAAATTTACCTGTAATCTTTGCACAGATGATCACCTTACCCATTTATGCCCCAAACTTGTGGAAGATACGAGGCTATTATCTCTATTGCCTGCTATGCTGATGAATCCTTTCCCACATAACCAACACATGGCCTCGAGCTCCTCAAATGCTAGAAATGCGGCTAGTGGAAGTCAAAACCCGTTGTTTCAAGATGGAGACCATTTGTGTATCAATATGGTCGATGCGAAAGTTAATGTAGCCACTTGATATCGAGATTATAGCTCTTCACAAGCTATTCCTAGTTTATAATCTCCTCCTCCTCCTCCAAAGATGAATTTGCAGATTGAAAAACTAGATCCACCACCTCGTATTCTGAAAGGAGTACTCAAGCGATCTACCCACAATCCAAATGCTAGAGCCGACCATAACTACTCTATTGTTGAGGACCTGGGTCAAACCCCTTGTGCGATGTTGGCTTTGGAGGTACTCTAGACATGTCCTTCACAAAGGAATGCCTTACTATCTGCGTTAGGAGCTTTAGAACCCAGTGGCTCAAAAGTTATCAAGTTTTACGTCATAGATGTGAAGACTCGCTTGCCTTACCATGTGGCATTACAAATCCATGTGGAGTACTCAAAGTATACCATCAAACGTGTAGTTTTTGATGAAGGCACTGCTACATGTGTGATGCCCCTAATCTGTCAGAAAGCTCTTGGTTCTCCAACTCTTTCTAAGTCATCAAACATGTTGACTTCTTTTTACGATCATTCCTTCCGCCTTGACGATATTATTCATGCCTTTATGGTCCAGTTAAGTGGGAAGATGGTAGAGGTGGAGGTCGAGGTAGTTGATGCACCTCTTGATTATAACTTATTACTAGGACACAATTGGACCTATGCTATGGTCGTTGTCGTATTGTCCGTCTTCTGTACTCTTTGTTTTCCTCATGAAGGGAAGATTGTGACGATCGACCAATTATCCTTTTCATACTCTATTACTAATGCATCTATTGGACCGTCAATCCCTGTGATCGACAATTCTCAGCCGACAACTGAATATATCAGTGTTAGAATGTATTCTTCCCTTATGGGTACTTTTGACTTCATGACACCGAGTCATTATGTTTATGCTATGTCTAGTAAGCCTGTCTCAATAGGGAGGTCCATTCCTTTCCGCACTTCCTATTTTAGTGATCTGTGGACCCTACCTCATATTGTGAAGGTTAGTTGGATGATGGAATGGCCATGCCACTATCGACAACGGAGATTGTGTATCAAGTTGTTCTTGACTCTTTCGCCAATCACAATCCTGTTACCTCGTCGACGAATGAGGAGGATCCCATTCTCAGGCCCATGTGGGCCACTTCATTGTCTTGTTCACATGATTTCCTTGATGAGACTTTTCTTTCAGACAAAGCTATCATCGAAGCCATGAATGGTTCCGACAAACCTTGGGATGATATGCATCACTGCTCTTATTTTCTCACAGAGCTTGAAAGAATTGAACATGATGAATTTCGATCTACTTTGAGTGAGATAGTCAGTCATGCCGTAGTTCCACTTGATACGCACAACATTTATGTCAAAGGAAACATGGCGAGTATTTCTCCTACCGTCACGATTGATATCTCTCGTACCCCTAACAAGATTGAAAATGTACATATCGATGCAGATTGTTTGCCAGAAGAAATCCTGATTACACTGAACTCTTCAAGGAATTCCGAGATGTATTTTCTTGTTCATATGAAGAGATGCCAGGAATAGACCCTCGTATTGTCGAGCATGAGATTAGAACTTACCCAGATGCTAAACCTGTTTGAAAATGTCTTAGAGCTGTTAATCCATGGAAGGCCCCTACTATTAAGGCAGAGGTGGAGAAGCTACTTAATGGCGTTGATTTCATCTACCCAGTTCCCTTGACTCAATGGGTATCCAATCCCATTCCTATGGATAAAAAGCAAGGAACTATCCGTGTATGTATAGACTTTTGTGACTTGAACAAGGCATGTTCTAAAGACAACTTTGCAACACCTTTCATCGATCAGATCCTCGACGAGTGTGTGGGAAGATAAGTATTTTATTTTATGGATGGATTTTCAGAGTATAACCAAATTCAAATTAAGCCTGAGGATCAACACAAGATGACATTTATTTGTCCTTTGGGTACTTTCTCATACCGAAAAATGCTTTTCGACCTTAAAAATGCCGTAGAAACCTTCCAACGTGCCATGAATTTTGCTTTTCACGATCTTAAACACATATTCGAAGCTTACCTTGATGATCTTGCTTCTTACTCTTGCAAGAGATTGGATCATGCTACGCACCTTTGACTTGCTTTTGAAAGATGTTGTTACTATAGAATCCGGTTGAACCCTCACAAGTGCATCTTTTGCATCAGGTCTGGTCGTCTTTTGGGTTTTCTAGTTTATGAGATCGGGATCATGGTAGATCCGTTAAAGGTTGAGCCAAAACTTCGATTGCCTCCCCCGCACACTATTAGACAAATTCAAGGTTTACAAGGGAAAGCTAATTTTCTACGTCGATTTATAGTAAATTATGCCAATATCACTAATGGTTTCATGCATCTTTTGAAGAAGGACACCCCTTTTATTTGGGATGAGTGAGCCCAAGAGTCCTTTGATGATTTGAAGAAAGCCTTGGTATCAACGCCTCTGCTAAAGTATCCTAACTACAGTAGGGGCTACTTGCTTTATATCGTCACGTCTGAGGAGACGATTGGTATGGTTCTGGTTTAGGAGGATGATGAGCTCCGCAAGCACGTCATCTACTATCTTAGTCAGAACTTAGTCGGTCATGAGCTTAATCATTCTCACGTTGAAAAGCTAGATTTGGCTGCCATCCACGCAGTCCAACATTTGCGTCATTATATATTACTTTTGAAGACTGCTGTGGTTGTTGATGTCAATCCATTTCAATACGTCCTTACCAAGTGTATCATAGGGGTAAAATATGATAAATGGATTGTCATTTTACAAGAGTTTGATCTCGATTTTGCCTCTGCAAAATCCAAGAAATCACTAGTCTTTGCGGAGTTAATATCCAACTTTCCATGATTATATGAGGATGTCATCCATGTTGATTTGTTTGCAGACGAACACATTTTTCTTGTCTCGTCATCTGACCCCTAGTATGGAGACATTGTTCTCTATCTTCAAACTTTGAAGTTCCCTCAACATCTCTCACGAGATGACCGACGACATGTAAGGCACCAAGCTAAGAATTATACTATCGTCGATGACACTCTGTATCACCGAGGAGTAGACAATATATTTCATCATTTTTTAACTCACGGAGAAGCCGAGTCAGTCCTGAATGATTTCCATAGTGGGGATTGTGGTGGTCACCTATCCGAGCTTGCGACAACCCAAAATATTTTGCGAGCCGATTATTTCTGGCCTACTATATTTAAAGATTGTATTGAAGTGGTTAAGAAGTGTCACCCTTGCCAGGTGTTCACTCAGAAAATGTGCTTGCATCCAACCCCTCTTTACCTAGTCATTACCGTCGATCCCTTTACCAAGTGGGGGGTGGACTTCATGGATTGCAACCCAACTTCGGCTGGGGGGCATCAACACATTATAATGGCCATCAACTACTTTACTAAGTGGGCCAAGGCCATGCCTACAATTAAATCCGATGGGAAGACTGTCGCCTTCTTCGTATTCAATCAAATTATTGCCCGATTCGGTATCCCGAGTGAGATTGTCACTGATCATGGCAGTCACTTTCAAAACTAAATGATGGAAGAGATAGCATCTAAAATGGGGTTTATATATGGTCTTCTTCTCTTTGTTACCCCCAGGAAAATGGACAAGTAGAGACCGTCAACAAGTCTCTCAAGACCATTTTGAAAAAAACTGTCAGCCAAAGTATATTTGACTGAAACATTATGATATATCCCGCACTCTAGGCATACCGAACCTTGGTCAAGACTACCACCATTTTTTCCCCTTTCCAGTTAGTACACGGTGTGGAGTTGTTTTTACCTATTTAATTCGAAACCCCTTCTCTTAAGTTGTCAGTCGTGCTCCTACCTGACACTTCCTATTTCGAGTGATGCCTTGTACACCTAGAGAGTCTTGACGAGTAGCGTCAATATGCCTCTATGGCTACCGAGGTGGACACAAGACGTGTAAAGGTCCTCTTGTATGATCAAGCCAAGGAACCACTAGGGGCAGGCAAGTTTAAACCCATGTGGCATGATCCTGATATCATGCAACGTGTCTTAGAGAAAGGATCCTATGAGCTAGAAGATTATGAAGGGAATATGTTGGTCGAGCCCAAGAATGGGCTCTAATTGAAAATATATTACGCTTGAGACCCAATCTTGGGAGAAAATCTTTGTATACTAGTGTAATTTAGTGTGTATATATATTTTCCCTTTATTTTCATCTTTATCTTGCTTATTGAGTTTTCACTTGGTTGGAAAATGTCAAAGGAGTCTTCGGTCTACCTAGGATTCATAGACGGAGCCAATCGTCATACACAGAACTTGGCTTCCACCGCTTGGGTGGTTTACTCACTCAAGGGTTTACTAGTGTCTTCAGGTGGCGTATGCCTAGGACCATCCATGAATAATGTGGCCGAATATAGCATCATTATAGAACTTTTTCTCGATGCTATCTCACATGGTATTCACTTATTAGAGGTTCACCTGGATTTCCAGTTAGTAGTATGTCAGTTGAACAATAGTTACCGCGTGTGTGATCCTATTTTACTCCGACGATTTCTACGGGTACATCTTTTAAAACAACGGTTTGATTTTATTACTTATTATCACATTCTTAGGAGTTCTAATCATGTATCCGATGCTTATGCTAATTTTGTTTTAGATTGGCATTTTTCAAATAACTAAAGCAAAGAAAACCATCTCATCAATGTACACATTTTAAAATATAAGTAAAGCTGAAGATCCCTTTTATATATATTTCAAAAAATATGGTGTTTATAGTACAAAATTGGGGTTAATACCCTCAATACATATACATCCGGTACTATAATATCCATGACATCTACGCTTGTGGATCCGGATGTGTGTCATGGTAAAAAACTATGGTGTTTGCGAGACACCAGAAGAGTCGTACCCAAGCCCTGGGCACACCAACCACCTGTCGTTGCATGGCTTCTGACAGATCCTCTACCTGAACCATGGGAATCCTATGAGTCAAACGAGACAGGTTTCTCTGCATGTTTTGTAGGACTCTCTCAGCTTCTCCTCCCGCTGCCTCATCTCCCCGGTTCCTCCTTCGATGTCAAGGAAATCCTTTCGGTCGTCGCAGATCTACATCTAGGTTACACAAGTGTCTAGTTAGTACTTAAGAACCATCCAAAAATATTTTTGTTCTATTATAAAAAAATACAAAAAAATGAAATATTTAAAAACATTCGACATACCTATGTCACCATAGGTGGACCTTGGTGGGAGTGGCATGTTCAGATCCCCTTTGAAGTCAATCCCTGCATAGGGATAGTCATCTAGGGTGATGAACTTTCATTGCCACCAGTAGAAGAAATCCTCGTTGTAGGGTGTGGGCACCCTACCTCCCCACTGCCATCTCATTACCTTGGTCCACCATGCCATGGATGGATCGCGATGTCCTCTAGGAAGAATATCGACTCTAGGTATCGAACCTGAAACCCGCTTGAAGAAGAAACTGCATAGGATAGAGACAAACCCCAAGTTCGACTTACTCCTCTGTTTGCACTCTGTCAACTGGCTCTTCATATTTTCCAGTAGTGAGGTACACTAGTCATATACTGTGGGTCTCATACACTGCACTGCATAGAACATGAGCGACCTTGATGCCTGGTGCAACGAGGCCAAACCTGTGATCCTGGTCAATACAAGGACAACAATATTTAGGATGATATTGTTTATCGCTCGGATAGGGAGTTACTTCCCAACCTTCAGAGTCCCTGCTACACAGTGGGTGTCGATGTACTCCTCTATTTTCATTCCGCTCCCTTCTCCCCGTGATTTGAGATTTACAACCTCTCCCCGACGTGATAATATAGTCAAAAAGTAGATATCCTCTACTCCAATCCTCAATGGTTGCCCATCGAGGTTGAATCTTTCACTCTCAGGGTCCCAGTAACCCACAAGCATCTCAAGCAACCTCAGTTGGGCCCTCATTCCTTTGAGTGCCCAAAATTTATATAGGACACATATTTTCAAGGCCATTTGGGCCCCCAGATCTCGATCCACAACAACATCGACCTCCTCGTGCTCTCTTTCTCTCCATTCAAGAACCATCCTGCCAAGGAAAAATCAAAATTTTAGTTAGCATCCATGAAAATCATTGATTGCGTGCTTGTACGCAATTTGCTTCACTTACAATCACATATAGGGATGGGTATACATTCCCTGTAGTTTTCACAGGTGCATATAACCCATCGTATACATGACCTAATAGGAGACAACCCGCGTACACCAAATTTCACATTTTACGCCCTAAATTACTCAAAATTTGGAACCCAATTTAAAAATTTAATCCACTGGAAATGAAGAGGAAGGGAAGAAGAATTACCTGGTCTAGACGGTTTCTGATTTCGTTGCCTGACTCTCCCACAATCACCATTTGAATCTCGGAGTTATTTTGGTCCAATTTGCACTATTTGGGTAAAAAATCAAAATGGTATAGTAATTTTTGGTTTTGTTACTATTTATAAACAATTTTTACCCACTTTCTATAGTTTTGAGTCATTTTTTCACCTAATGGAATAATACAAAGGTGGATTGAGTTGGTTTTTTTAGTTTTCACTAGGGATTCTTGTGGATTTCAACGTTATGTTGACCGTTCGTCACCACGGGCAAGTATTTTCACTACCCATCATATAGGATAGGTATCCATTTCATCATGCATTTTCACATCATCCTATAACTGTCACTTTTTGTCTTAGGTACAAACCCATTTGTTGCGACACAAAACCTTCCATCTAATATAAGTCATGTCGTTAGCAAGTGGTAGAGACTTACCAAACATGGGTGCCCTAGTTAGATCCCCTTCTTCATTTGGTGCCCATGCAGAGATTTTTCCATAGGACCGAGAGTCTCTCATAGATAGTACGTGACTTTATGATGAGCCTCATTTCTCACTCATAAACATGCTGTCTTATACCTCGAGGACTCCCAACCAAGTTTAATTTAAGATCTTTTCCAACTCGTCTTAAAAAAGTGAAAAGATTGCCGAGTGAACTTGTCTCTTTCACACTCATAAATTGTATTTGAAATGATGTCTATTTGGCACAAGTTTATCCCTTTTTCACACCAAGTAGACTAAAAGTCATAAAAAAGGAAATTTTTTGGTTTTAAGTTGTGATTGCATCTCATGCCCTTGCTTGCAGTATTGAGCCTATAGTCGGTTCTCGCTTCACGTTATAAACCGTTTGCCTCAACAGTTTTTGCATCCTCAACCAAGAAGAGCCTTGTTCATATCCTTCATAATTTGACACCTTATACATAGGAGGGAACATTCCCTTGAGTGTCCATCTCTCGCATGCATCTCTTTTCATTGAGCATAGGTACGTTCCACTGCTGGAACTAGTTTTTCTTACCTGCGACACTCGTTTCCTCCTCTGTATCATAACATTCATTTGTCTATGAAAAAATAAAAAAGACGGGAAAGAAGGGAGTATTATCTTATATTGGCAGCAATCGTGTTGCCTTTGAACAAAGCACAAAGTTATTGAGTCCATTTTTCATCATAATTTTGGGATTAACATGTCCTTAGGAAGCTGAGCTTGTTACATAGTCTTCTCTACCGACTGGTTACTCTTCCAGTCCCTATAGAGAATTTCATTGATGCCTCCTGCATCTTATGGTTTCATCATTGAGTCTATGATCCTGGAGTCTTCCATATGTCTCATTCTCTTTTTCAAAGGAAGTTTATCAACCTGTGTCGGCCACTCCTCAGAAATCTTGACTTTGCATGTCGGCCATACCCTTAGTTTGTCTCAGAGTCACATGATACTGTAGTCCTATCATGCATCCTGGTCCTACTTTCATCATTGGTAGGTAACCTTGAACCCAACAATCGACATTTCATCATTGGTAGTTGACTAGGTTGTTTCCTTTGTGTTCGACGAAAAGACATCTATTCACACACTGGGATTCATGCAGTGTCTTGGATTCCATTAGCCTTATTGGTGGTTTCCTTGAATTTGTTAGCAATTTTAATCATTGGCTACTATTCAAAGGGTCTTTTTCGTGTACCGCTTGCACTTGGCACACGCGAAATATGCACAGAGTCATTGGTTCATGAACATGTTCTTCGTCTGATTTCCACCAAATCATGAAGCTCCTGCTTTGTACCTCATTCTCACTAATGAGAGATGCCTTAATGATCTCCTTTCAGTGGGTCTCCTTCCATCGAATTCAAATCATTTATTCTGGAATGTGACCTAGAGTCTTATGATTACCTTGAAACTTGTAGTCATTAGTGGCAGGCTCTCTTGCCATCGACAGTTGGGAATACATTGATGTCTCCTGATTGATGGATTCTTCAGGTGTTCGACACTAGCTCCTTTATTCACACTTGTAAGAATGTACTCAGTGCCTTGATACCTACTTTCATTATTGGTAGGTTGTATCGCGTTTGTTAATGGTATACCTCAATGACCAGTAATCAAACGATGTCTTGTTGTGTTCGACCTCAACTCCTTTATTCACATGACATAGAATTGCACCCTTGGCGGATTGTGTAGAAGACTCGAAGACATCATTATGTGGCCACAACTTTCCTAAGCTGTTGCTTCCTTTTCATTGGACCAATACCTATATGACTTTAGTGATCATGGGAGATCAGATTGTACTCCATTTGTTGGTTGTGGAGCCTGATTATCTTCCTGATTTAGAGGTATTTTACTTTCATCCATGTTTATACCCCATGAAGTATGTACACTCTTCCATGCGGGGGAGTGCAGAGGGGGGGTTCGGGGGCGAAGCCCCTGAAAGAAAAATTGCCTTGTAAATGTATATTGTAATTTCATTGTAAATCTGGACTATTCATTATAAGGTCACAGATCTAACGGTAGAGATTATGTTAGGGTTGTTTTTCCCTAGAAGGAAACCCTCTTTTATGAGGGAAATGTATTGCGGCTATGGTGGATGGTGAATATATTGTATTCTGAGAGAGGAGACTGTGAGAGAAAGAAGAGGAAGTTACAATGGGTTTTGCTGTAGGTTGTATCCCTTCATTTGCTAGATAATAATAAAGGAAGGACCTGGCAATTTCTCTG
>JASDQU010223810.1:3691-16985 GCA_032191745.1 Picea mariana | reverse complement strand
TCTATAAACTCCATTTCCACTTAGCTTTTCCACTTTTGTATTTATTAAAGTGATACCAAGGTCACATTTATATTTAATCACTTACTAAACTTTGACATATATTTGATCACTTACTAACATTTGACATGAATGATAATTTATTCAAGAATTGACTGCCTGAGTGGATCTAACCATTTGGTGGTTGTTGGAAATTGTTTGGGTTTGGAGGGTCGTCCAACTTTGGCCTGGAAAAATTGATGACCAAAAATTGCTATGAAATATCAACTACCATGTTGATATAACATACTCAAAGGTTCTCGTTGTTGCATCAACAAATTTCCCTTCGACTACACTTCGAAATGATAGTGCACGAGAAAGTATTCAAGAGGGTGACTTGCTAGTATTCGTTCTTTTCATAACAATCATGTCTCAATAGAATATACAGACACCAATGTTTTCACTCCAGGAAACTCTCCTAGGTTGTCTGTTAGAGATTCCTGGTAACTTAATCTTTTTGGTAACTATTTTCTCAATAATAAATGTGGGTTTGGATCAAGATGAATATCCTAATCTCTGGATTGTACCTTCAAGAGAGTCTAGCTATATTCATGGAATAATGGTCCTTGAAGAGATATTATTAGATGGGTTTGTAAAATAAATGGATAAGAAAACCAATCAGTTAACCAGAACATACATAGGCAATATATATGATGGGTCAATAAACTAGCCAATGATGATTATGATTCTTGCTTAAGAGTCAAAAGTAAGATGGCAGTTACCATGGGACCATTAAACATAGACAAAAGAACAATTTCAACTCATATGCATAGACAAAGATGAAGGAGAGTCTGACAATAGCAAATGAAAGAAGCTTGCAGGCTTAATATATTAAAGAAAGTGTCTTTCATACAAAAATAGTAGATTATAGAACTCAAAATCGAACCTTTTGTTCATCATATGTTCTTGGCTTTATAGCCTTTTACAAACAGTTTCCAGATCTTATATTACTAGATCAAACTTTGCCAAATATATAAAATCAATAATTGTCTTAAGTAGACTAGATCAATTCAACTTCTCGATTGCTCTTGAAGTTCTTCAGATTCTAGGCAGGTGTAGTAAGCCTTCTGAGGCTTCTGGATCTCATGTGATATGGGAGGATTCGAGCTTGACACATGTTGACAGTCAACAATCTTATCTCCTTGACAATAGATAAATGTTGCTTACCTTTTATGTCTTTTAAAACATCTCCAAAACCAAAACAAACACTTGATAAAGATGTCATTAATTATCTTCCAATGAATGGAACCATTTTTTAGTCTTTTGAGCAAGAAAAACTTGGATCTGTGCAAAAACATTAGCTTTCTTCCTTATCAGTGCTTTCAGTAGTTAGGGAAAATGGAATTCGGGCCGATTAGCTACCGAAATCTTTGCTTTCGGTGGCTAATGAACAATCGATATGTTCACCTAAGCCACCGAAACCTGAGATTATCAAAATTTCAAAAATACCCTTGTCTCATCTCAAAAACACCTCAGGGCTGATCTTTTTAGGTTTCTGTATATTGCTCAATATTTGTGGGGTTACTAGCTGCTTATGGTTCATTGCACGGAACAGCCACCTCTGCAAGGGTCTCAAGAGAAGCATGAGCTTGGTGTTTTTAAGCCATTTCTTTTTTCCTCAAAGCCCTGACCTTTTCCTTCAAACCCTGGGCTACTTCACTGACCTCTTCTTCCTCAATATTAAAATTCAATTTCTTTTTCGTTTTTCTCAACTTAGGGGAAGGAGAGGGTTGATTGACTGGGGTTGGAGAGATATCTCTTCTCCTTCCCTTTCCACTTCTGGGAGTGGAGGATTTCTTGGAATGAGGACTCTTTTTTCCCTCTGGTTGAACCTCAGTCTGGAAATCATTCCATAATAGTAAATAATTCCATTCTTTACCCTTTCTTTGCAACATCTCACAAACCAACAGCTTGATTAAACTATGGTGGGATAATCTACCTGCAACTTGACTGGGTTTGGCCTTGACTTGATGAGCCATCTTGGATAAGATTTGGTGGAGGAAATAGGGAAGATTAAGTGGGTTTCTACCTGTCAAATGGTTTATAAGTTTGAAATGATAAATCATCACCCTATTGTATCTCCCTTCACAGGTTATATAAACCATTATAGCCTTCAATAACTGTTTCCATTTCTCTTCAAGAAAAGATACAAGAATATCTTTCTTCCAAATCAAACCCCTGTGTTCTAGTTTTAAATAAGTCCTGAACTCAACATTCTTAATCATAGTGGTTTTAAACCATTTCTCTCCAGTCGTGGGAAGCTCTGTGACTTCGGTTATGAGGGCTTAATCAATTTTGAATTCATCATGGCCGATGATTTCTTTCTTTCCATCGAAATTTAGAGCGAAAGGCTCTGCCACCTGCCGATGAAAGCTCTGTAATGTTTTACAAAAATTATAACACTCTGCGTCCTTGAACATTTGACATACCTCAGGATGGGATTCTAGGTAACCGAGATCGTTAAGCTCCTTCCTCATTGTCGACATTCCTTTCTTCATTTTCCACGATGTTTTCGCACACTTGTGATCGCAGGAGTGGATTTTGGGTAGAGTTACAGTGCGTAAACTTAGCGATAATCGGCTTGGCTGAGCTAAAATTGAGATAACTAGGGAGAGTTTTTGAATCGTGGCACTGATTGCAAGGAGTGTGGAAAAATGGTTGATGATGTGAAGAATTCATGGAGAATAACTTAAATCAATGGGAAGTACAGTGGCGTATGACTTAATGATATAGCGATCAGGATAGATTCGCTCATATCATAGTGGGATCAGCTTTTCAGTTGTGAACGGTTCCTTCTCCAGTCCTTTTGATGGCTTGTGCAATCATGGAAATGTCAAACCCATCGTTTGAAATGTGTGATATGACGTGCTTGGTCTTTAACTGCTTCAACGATTTCGGTGGCTAAAATGGCCCTGGATTTCTTTATTTAAGCTTCTGAAAGCTAAGGCTTTTGGTGGCTAATGAACAATTGGTATGTTCGCCTAAGCCACTGAAACCTGAGATTTGAATTTGATCAAACAAAAACTAAACGAACTTTTACTTAAACCTTATTACATAAGTGAAGCTTCGAAAAATGAACCTTTAAAAATTTAAAAAGTACCTTTTTTAAAAGACTCCCTATCACCTAAAATGCAAAATCTCGATTGATATTTTTGAGGAGATAACACTGGCTCCTATTGGGGGTGAAAGCCTCCCTGTGAGGTTTCAAGAACCACAGAACCAATGCCTTTCCTGAGGAAAAAAAATTTAAAACTATCTACTAGTGTTTCCATTGGGCATGGAGTTATTCTGTAGAAACAAAAAAGATGAAAAAATAAAATTACAGTGACAAGGCTCCAAAGCCTTAGAAAAATAAAGTTTTAGAAAACGCCTGTTAATTGGGCTACCAAACATTTCTTCACCTCCCAAATTTTGTAGAATGAAGGTGTTGTTGTGTTGTACTTGAGTTATCATGAAAGGACCAGTCCACAAAGAGTTAAACTTGTCGTGTTTGCCTTTATCTTGTCTGAGGGCGTCCCATTTCAGAACCCAGTCACCAACCTGAAAATCATCCACCTTTGCATTTCTGTCAAAAGTGTCCTTGATCTGCTTTTGATGAGCCTCTGATTTATCCACCAGCTGTTCTCTGACCTATTGCAGTTCTACCAAGTCAAGCATTCTTCTTACCATATCTTTTGATTCGGTTTTCTCTTCCTGAAAAAATTTAGCCACTGGTAAAACTAGCTGAATAGGGAAAATGGCATCAGTACCATAGCCCAGTTTGAAGGGAGAAGTTCCTATGGATTTCTTGTTAGTTACTATGTCTACCCAAAGAGAAAACTTTAGTTTAGAATCCCAACTCTTTTGATTCTCCTCCAACAGCTTTCTGATGATTCTGATTAGACTCTTATTGGACGACTCTACGAGGCCATTACCTTGAGGGTATTAGGGGGTAGAATGTACCAATTGAATGCCCATTAATTTACACATGTCAACCAATGCATCAGCTTTGAAATTTGTTGCATTATCTGTTACTATCCTTTTTGGGCAACCGAATCTGCTCAGGATGTTCTCATAAACAAATTTCATGGCGTCCTAATGAGTGGCATTCCTGGTGGGGACTACCTCTATCCATTTTGTAAAATAGTTAGTGACTACCAACCAAGATCCATTTATGTTGACCACTATATGAAGGATTAATTTCACCTATAAAATCTAAACCCCACTACTGAAAAGGACTTTCACTACAATAGGTCTCAGAGGAAAAGATTTTAGTTGTTGTTTTCCTGTGAATCTTTGACATTTATCACAAGATTTCACAAAGAGGCACACACATCTGAAAAAAAAGAAAAGGCCAATAGTACCCAACCCTTAAGATCTTATGAGTTGTGGTCTTCCAGTAATGGTGGCCTCCAAAAATACTTGAATGAAACTGATGTATAACTTCAACTGACTCTTCTTTTTCTAAACATCTTAGTAGTAAACCAACAGGATCTTTCCAATACAAAAGATTATTATAAATGCAAAATTTGATTGCTCTGAGCTTAAGGGCTCGGGCTTGATTCATGCTAAGTTCAGGAGGAACTTCCAACTTTTGTAGAAAATGAATAATACCTAAATACCACTCACATGAAAACAAATGCTCAGCCACCTATTGGTTTCTTTGTTGTCCTTCCGCTACTACCTCTGTCTGCAAACTTGTTGAACTTTCCCCAATGAAATTTATGTCCAAAAGATCACAGTTTTCTTCCGTCAAAATCTTAGCAAGGCCTTGGCCTTTTACCAGCTTAGTGGACTTCACTTCTATGTCAAACTCAATTAGTTTTGTGATCCATTTATCTCTCTTCCCATCAATACTAGGCTGAGTCAAAACATCCTTCACAAAGGATGAAGGAACATAGGCGATAAATTTTGCATGGAGAATATAAATTCTGAAAGATTTTAAAAACTTAATGAGAGCATAAGCTTGTTTTTCTATAGGATCATACCTTAGTTTAGCATCTCTGAGTGTTTTGTTGAAAAAGGCCACTGGGTGATCAAGACTTTCATCATCTTTTTGTAACAAAATTGCTGCCACCATGTCATAGAAAGCAAAGGAAAAAATATAGAAGTTCATGGTGTAGTCCGAACTGATTAGAGTGGGGGATTCCATGATAGCTTGTTTGATATCTTGAAATGAACTTCTTGCATTTTCTGTCCACTTTATCTCGGATCCCTTTTTTAGCATAGAAGTTATGTGTTTTACTAACTCAGCGAAATTTGGAATAAATCTTCTAACAAAATTTATCTTACTGAGTGGAGATTGGATATCCTTTTTTGACCTTGGTATGGACAACCTCTTAATTGCTTCCACCCGGATTGGATCAATTTTCATGCCTTCTATTGAAAAGATGTGGCCTAGGAGCTTGCCCTTCTCGAGATAAAAATGGGACTTTTTGGGGTTCAATGAAATCCCGAACTAACTGCACTTCAGAAATACTCTTTTCAGATGATTTAGGTGTTTTTCATGACTGTTGGAGTAAACTGTAATGTCATCAAGATAGATGAGGACAAACTTGTCCTTTTCTCCCACGAAGGCTATGTCCATGGCCCTTTGAAAAGTGGCCCTGACATTCATCAATATGAATGGCATCTTGGCATACAAGAAGGTACCCCAAGGAGTAGTAAAAGCAGTCTTTTCTTGGTCATCAGGATGTACAGAAATCTGGTTATAGCCTGAGAAACCATCTAGGAAAGACATGACAGTAGCCCCTGAAATTCTTTGCAGCAAATGTTCCATCTTGGGTAGGGGATAGTTGTCTTTCTTTGAGCATTTATTTAGATTTCTAAAGTCAACACATAACCTGATCTCACAATTTTTCTTTCTCACTATCACTAGATTTGCAATCCATTTAGAGTATCTTAAAGGGATTATGATTTTGGCATCAAGAAGATTTTTGATTTATCTTTCAATTATAGGCAATAGGAGAGGACTGATAGGTATAAGTTTCTATTTGAAAGGGATGGTGTCCTTCTCAAGGGGAATCTTATGTTGAATAACCTCAGGGTCATAGGTTTTTAGATCACTGTATTTCCAAGCAAAAACATCAGCGAATTCCTTCATAATGTTGCAATATTCATACCTCTTATCAGCGGTTAATTCGACGGACAGATTTATGAATTTAGGCTAAATTTGGCTTCCTATGTTGTGCTCATGGACAACAGGATCTTTCTCCTTCTTATCAGGTTTGTAGGAGACATTGTTATGATCGAAAAGCTTCTCAAGGGGTACCAAACCCTGAGGTATATAATTGTTGGGCAGTTGAACGATATCATGCTGACCCATTTTTATTTTTAGCTCAGGCTTCTTGGATTCCTCTACATTTTGATTTTTCTAGTCAATATGCATATCAGAAAATTCATCTACCACCTGGAGAAATCTACTAAGCTCATCATCATCTTCAAAAACTTTCCAATATTTAATATTGTCGGGCAAGGATGGCATATATTTGACTTGGATTTCATAATTGAGTCTGGGCGGCATGGGAGGAATGAACAAACTGGCTGAAATAGCGAGGGAATCATCAAGATGATTCATAGCTTTGGGTATATAAGAAATGTCAAAAATGGAAAAAGAGTCCCTGATTTTCCATACCTCATCCATGTAGGCTTTCAATCTGATATGTTTTGCTTGGAAAGTATTGTTTACTTGTTGTATGATGAGATCCGCATCTCCAAACCTTTTAATCCTTTAATTCCCATCTCCTTGGCAGAATTTAATCCCAATAGCAAAGATTCATACTCTGCTATATTGTTAGTAGTTTTGAAATCAAGCTTAAAATACAAATGCATAGCCTCCTTCGAAGGAGAAATCAAAACTACACCTGCACCTGCTAAGTCTTTGGTACTAGCAGCATCAAAGAACATGGTCCACATGGGAATACACTCTTCATCAATCTGCTGATAAGTAGGCTTTGTGAGTTGCAAAGGAGCTGGCTGAAAATAATCTATTTGAAGAATGCACGAGCCAAAGTCTGTGTCTAAAGCATAAATGGGATGATTTACAGAATCTTTCCCATCACGAATGATGTAGTCAAGTTGATTCTCTCTGTAAAGTCTCTTTAGCTCTCCTCCAAACATCGGGACTATGGCATATGAAATATCCATCTGCAAGGTACCCCCAGTATTTTGCTCTATGAACATGACAAGAGGAGACCGAAATTGGGTGGGATATCAGCCACTACAACGTCCATTACCTTGTTTCTCATTAGCAATTGGGCAAGGTTTATAACAATGTCTTTTATGAGGCCGAGGCATCTGACTTTCCTAGATTCAAAAGAGAAGAGATCATGATAAGGTTTTGTGACTTCAAGCCCAAGTTCATCCATCATTTCTTTAGGCATAAGATTGTGTGATGCTCCCGAATCAAGCAAGCAGTTGTGAAGGATCTTGTCATGGATATTAGGGATATGTAGAAGGGTTGACAAGAGTCATCTCAATATTCTACCATAGGTCCTATAGTCACTGTTGGCTTGTCATCTTGTAGGTTTACGTAATCAGTAGCTGGAGGAGTCTTCGGTTCAAGGGACTTCAGGATAGCAGACTTGAAAATGTCATTCTTCATAAGTTCAGCGAATGGCATAGGTATTTTTACTTTCTGAATTTCTGATTCGAAATTGAAAGAGTATGATAATCTATCAAAAGTTTTTACCTCGTTAGGAGGAGCTCTGAGGATGACTTTCTCTTTGGCTTGGGGCTGCAATTGCTTCTGCTGATGTTTTGCAGGAGTGGAGGTCTACTTTGTAGGATTAGTAGGTTTCTTGGTAGCAACTTCTTTCTTCTTCCTTGGAGCAACAAGCAATGGCTTTGGAGCAGCAGTCTTAGATATTAAATTGTAACCTGGCTGATCATCTGTCTGATAAAAAGATTCTTCAATGCTAGCCTCATGAATCTCTTTTTCCATCTGGGCTTCCTCATAATCCACTTGCATCAAAAAGGAGGAATCATTTTCATCCCCAAAGCAATTGATGTCATCTTCTTCTTCAACTTCGTCATGAGGTAGCTCTTGTTCTTCTTCTAGCATTGCATTTTGGAAGGGGGCCCTGATTCTTTGATCATCAGCTGCATTCTTGTCTCTTTGAAGGAGTTGGACCTATTGGTTGTTCCTTTTGTAAGGGAATGCATTGGGATTCCTAGGAGCATAAGCATTAGGCTCTTTAATTCTTGCTGGTTGTTGACTCTGAATTTTCAATTTTGACATTTCCGAGGTCAAGTTATCCAACATCTTGGCCATATTTTCCATTTTGGTATTTGAAGAAGAAGGGGGGTCAGCAAAAGACTTCTTTCTCTCAAATTTTCCTTTAAGTTTCTGAGATGCCATAGTATTAGATTCAACCTCAAGAGTAGCATCTTGCATTAAAGCGAGGGTGGCTGATCTTCTTTCTCTAAGGATTAAGAAAAATTATGGATCAAAAGCAAAAGAATATGTGATCTTTGTCGATGCATCAGTTGGCTTGATCTCTGCAAGGATCTTGTCGAACATCTTATTGAATMTTTTGGTGAAGTCTGAGACYGACTCCCCATTTTCTCTTCTTAGATTTMTGAATTCAGAGATGTAATACAAGAKATCTCTTCTTTCTCCCCAGTGTTTCAAAAACACYTCATCTAACTGCTSAATACCTGTCACTGAATTTGTTGGTAGTTCCTTGAACCACTTCCTGGCTTGGCCATCCAAACTCTGCACAAAAATTTTGGTCCAAACATCTTCTTTTGAAATGTTAATGTTCTCAACATAATCATAAAAATCTTCTATATGTTCTTCAGCAGTATAATCCCCAGATATGGTAAACTTCGGCATATATTTCTAATAATCTATTGTTGGCATGGYTGATAAGRGATTGGGTAACACAAGAGGGGCATACATATTTGCTAAKATTTGTTCCATCTTGKTCAAAGGGACAGCCATGGAAATCTTGGGGGATGATGTAGAGGAAGAATCTTYAGAAGATGAAGACTAAAATGGGATAGGTGAGMTTATAAACAATGGTTGTCTTATTTCACTGAGGAAAGACGGAGAAACACTGGTAGGATRACTACCTTGGGCAAAATYTCCTGAATAAGGTGGAAAATAAGAGGCTCTGTAAAACTAACCGAGCAATAAGGCTAAGTTTTCTTCACCTTTAGAGGAAAGATCTTGTAAAATATCTTCAAGAATGGGCAGATTGGTATGAGTATGGAATATACCCTCTATAGGCTTAGTTGGTGAAGAATTCAAAGAAGAGGAAGACTCCTTTTGCTGAGGGGATCCTACAACTTCTTCTCTCAAATGGGATGTAATAACATGCTCAGAAATATAATCTATAACATCAGAGGAAATTGAAGGCTCCTCACCCTTCAAACTTTCCGACACAATTTCAATTATCTAAGAACTAGAAGTTTCAGCAGAAGGGGACTTGACAAGATGTTTTTTAGATATAAAAGAAGAGATGTTTGTTGAAATACCTGGATTAGATGCTCTTGCAGATCCAGAAGTTTGTCTTTGCAAAGATTTTCCCCTTCTAATGATCTTCTCAAGATCTGGAACTGGTGTTCCAGTGGTCTTTCTTGGTTTTCCCTGGTGTGATCTCTTCTCGAAGCCACTTCGTTCCAATGGAGTCGCCAAATAGATGGTTACAACCCAAAAATGTGTCCAAACTTTGTCTATCATCAAAGTTGGATGGTGTCACCTCCCAGGGAAGTTGAGCTTCAGTCTCCTTTCCCCGGCAATGGTGACAATTTTTTATCACTCCAGGAAACTCTCCTAGGTTGTATGTCAGAGATGCCTGGTAACTTAATCTTTTTGGTAACTATTTTCTCAATAATAAGTGTGGGTTTGGATCAATATGAATATCCTAATCTCTGGATTGTACCTTCAATACAGTCTAGCTATATTCATGCAATACAAGGCCTTCAAGAGCTATTATTAGATAGGTTTGTAAAACAAATGGATAAGAAAACCAATCAGTTAACCAGAACATACATAGGCAATATATATGATGGGTCAACAAACTAGCCAAAGATGCTTATGATTCTTGCTTAACAACCAAAAGTAAGATGACAGTGACCATGGGACCATTAAACATAGACAAAAGAACAATTTCAACTCATATGCATAGACAAAGATGAAGGAGAGTCTGACAATAGAAAATGAAAGAAGCTTGCAGGCTTAATATATTAAAGAAAGTGTCTTTCATACAAAAACAGTAGATTATAGAACTCAAAATCGAACATTGTGTTCATCATATGTTATCGGCTTTATAGCCTTTTACAAACAGTTTCCAGATCCTACATTACTGGATCAAACTTTACCAAATATAGAAAATCAATAATTGTCTTAAGTAGACTAGATCAATTCAACCTCTCGATTTCTCTTTAAGTTATTCAAATTATAGGCAGGTGTAGTAAGCCTTCTGAGGCTACTGGATCTCATGTGATATGGGAGGAGTCAAGCTTGACACCTGTTGATAGTCAATAGTCTTATCTCCTTGACAATAGCTAATCGTTGCTTACCTTTTCTGTCTTTTAAAACATCTCCAAAACCAAAACAAACACTTGATAAATATTTCATTAATTATCTTCCAACGATTGGAACCATTTTTTAGTCTTTTGAGCAAGAAAAACTTGGATCTATGCAAAAACATTAGCTTTCTACCTTATCAGTGCTTTTGGTAGTTAGGGAAAATGGAATTTGGGTCAATTATCTACTAAAATCTATGCTTTCGGTGGCTAATGAACAAGCGATATGTTCGCCTAAGCCACTGAAACCTGAGATTATCAAAATTTCAAAAATACCCTTGTCTCAGCTCAAAAACGCCCCAAGGCTGATCTTTTAGGTTTCTGTATATTGCTCAAGATTTGTGGGGTTACTAGTTGCTTCTGGTTCATTGCATTGAACTGCCACCTCTGCAAGGGTCTCAAGAGAAGCATGAGCTTGGTGTTTTGAAGCCATTGCTTTTTCCTCAAAGCCCTTACCTTTTTCTTCAAACCCTGGGCTACTCTCCATAAGTTGTTGTAGTCCTTTACAATCTTGTTTTTCTTTTTCTTCTCCTTTATGCTTTCATGGGCTAGTCTTTCCAAAGCTGAATTGCTTTCTGCAAAGTTTTTTGATAGGGTTTCATACCTGATTTTTATTACCCTTTCAAGTACCTCTTGCTCAGCTAGCTTCTTCTTAAGCTTCTTGATTTCCTTTGATTTATTTTGCTTCACTCATTTGTTGGATGAGGCCTCTGCAACTTGTCTCTCTTGTTCTTCTTGGGGAGTAGGTGATGGAAGTTTCTCATAACTTGTTGTGTATATGTCCACAAAAACAGAGTTGTCACACCCTGTGGTAACTGAATCCTCATGCCCTGTTTCCAATTGTTTCTCTTCATCTTCTGAGTCTGAGTAAGGGAGATTGAGAACGTTTTTTTTCACTAGGACTTCACTGACCTCTTCTTCCTCACTGTTAAAATTCAATTTCTTTTTCGTTTTGCTCAACTTAGGGGAAGGAGAGGGTTGATTGACTGGGGTTGGAGAGATATCTCTTCTCCTTCTCTTTCCACTTCTGGGAGTGGAGGATTTCTTGGAATGAGGACTCTTTTTTCCCTCTGGATGAACCTCAATCTGGAAATCATTCCAGAATAGGAAATAATTCCATTATTTACCCTTTCTTTGCAACAACTCACAAACCAACAGTTTGATTAAACTATGGTGGGATAATCTACCTGCAACTTGAATGGGTTTGTCCTTGACTTGATGAGCCATCTTGGATAAGCTTCGGTGGAGGAAATAGGGCAGATTAAGTGGGTTTCTACATGTCAAATGGTTTATAAGTTTGAAATGATAAATCATCACCCTGTTGTATCTCCCTTTACAGGTTATATAAACCATTTTTAGCCTTCAATAACTGTTGCCATTTCTCTTCAAGGAAAGATACAGGAACATCTTTCTTCCAAATCAAACCCTGTGTTCTGGTTTTAAATAAGTCCTGAACTCAACATTCTTAATCACAGTGGTTTTAAACCATTTCTCTCTAGTAGTGGGAAGCTCTGTGACTTCGGCTATGAGGGATTCATCAATTTTGAATTCATCCTGGCCAATGATTGTTTCTTTCCATCGAAATTTAGAGCAAAAGCCTCTGCCACCTGCTGATGAAAGCTCTGTAATTCTTTACAAAAATTATAACACCTTGTGTCCTTGAACATTTGGCATACCTCAAGATGGGATTCTAGGTAACCGATACCATCAAGCTCCTTCCTCAGTGTCGACGTTCCTTTCTTCATTTGCCATGACATTTTCGCACACCTGTGATCGCAGGAGTGGATTTCGGGCAGAGTTACAGTGCGTAAACTTAGCGATAATCAGCTCGGCTGAGCTTGAATTGAGATAACTGGGGAGAATTTTTGAATCGTGGAACTGATTGCAAGGAGTGCGGTGAAATGGTTGATGATGTGCAGAAGTCATGGCGAATAACTTAAATCAATAGGAAGTACAGTGGTGTATGACTTAATGATATAGCGATCAGGATAGATTCGCTCATATCATAGTGGGATCATCTTTCCGGTCATGAACGGTTCCTTCTCTAGTCCTTTCGGTGGGTTGTGCAATCATGGAAACGTTGAAACCATCGTTTGAAACGTGTGATATGGCGTGCTTGGTCTTTACCTGCTTCAATGATTTCGATGGCTAAAATGGCTTTAGATTTCTTTATTTAAGCTTCTGAAAGCTAAGGATTTCGGTGGCTAATGAACAATCGATATGTTTGCCTAAGCCACTGAAACCTGAGATTTGAATTTGATCAAACACAAACTAAACGAACTTTTACTTAAACCTTATTACATGAGTAAAGCTTCGAAAAATGAACCTTTAAAAATTTAAAAAGTACCTTATTTAAAAGACTCCCTATCACCTAAAATGCAAAATCTCAATTGATTTATTTGAGGAGATAACAACCAGGACAACTTGACTCGACCAGTGTAGTAATTGAAATTGTCTCATTCTTTTACTTTCATTATTTCAAAGCACTCGACCGAGCGATCCCCTGTATTCTGGTAGTCCAATATGTTCATGTAACTCAATATTCATCTATCTTTTACTGCAATTCCATGTCATACTCCATTATGGTACTTCTTGTCTTCATGTTGACATCAATGCCAATACGATATTTTCATCACTACTTAGATGATATTATTGTGTTTAGTGGAACTTGGGATGAGCATGTCAAGTATGTTAGACAAGTCTTTGAGACTTTGAAAAAGGAGAAATTGTATGTAAAAATGTCAAA
>JASDQU010223809.1:0-17654 GCA_032191745.1 Picea mariana | reverse complement strand
TAAAAATTAACGTTTTTGTTTAAATTGAGATTTTTGTGCTCGTTTCTAACTTTTGACATATACTCTTGTAATGAATGTTTCATACTATAGTGAATGTCTTAAGTTTTTCTCAAAGAAAGCCAAGGCATAGAACTAAAGGTTGATTCTGTAGCTCATTTTAATTATCAAGATTCTAATAGGGGCCCTTTAAATTTTGTAAAAATATAGAGGGATTTGTTGGGGCCCAACAAATACACACAATGATCCTCTTTGCTTATTGTGAAGCCAAGTCCCAACATATAAGTATCAAATTTTTTATACCACATCCTTGGTGATTGTTTAAACCATACATGAAATTTTTCAACTTGCATACCAGCTCCTTCTTTCCCTTCACAACAAAGCCTTCTGGTTGTTTCATATAGAATTCTTCTTCCAGATCCCCGTGTAGGAATGATGTCTTCACATCCATCTGTTCTATTTCAAAATCAAATGAAACAACAACACATAAAATAAATCTTATAGAAGTTAACTTGGAAACAAAAGAAAAAATCTCACCAAAATCAATTCCCTCAACCCGGGAATAACCCTTTTCTACTAACCGGACTTTGTATTTATCCACTTTTCCTTTTACTTTCAAATTATTTTTAAATACCCATTTTCTACCAATCCGATTTCTTCCAGTCGGGAACTCCACTAGATCACAAGCCTCATTCTTATCCAAGGCTTCCATTTCTTCATCCATGTCATTTTTCCAAAGCTTTCCATCCTCTGAATCCACTTCCTTCCTAATAGTTCTAGGAACATCATCAGTAATAGAGAACACAAAATTTGAATGAAAATTAGATGGATTATACGTTTTTGGTATCCTTCTTTCTCGAATTGATCTCCTCAATAATGGAGTATGAGTATATTCTTCTTCTAATTCCCATTCTTCTGTAGATTCTGAGTCACCATCCTTTAAATCAAACTCTATTTTCTCTGGTTCTTCCTTACTTGGTAGGACTTCTTGTCTAACAACATCCTTCATTTCTCTAAATACTACATCTCATCTATACACTACCTTCCTAGTTTCCAGGTTCCAAATCTTATAACCTTTAAGACCATCTTTATACCCAATAAAGATACACATTTCAACCTTCTTATCTATCTTTATCCTATTTTTCTTTAGAACATGAACATAGGCCTCAAAACCAAATACCTTGAGATGTGTGAGAGAAGGTTTCTTACCAGTCCATACCTCTTGTGGAGTCTTGTCATCCAATGCTGATGAGGGTGATCTGTTGACTAGGTAACATGCAGTACCCATTGCCTCTCTCAAAATTCTTTCCCTAACCAAACACCACTGAGAATGCAACTTTATTTTTCCATCAGCGTCTTGTTCATCCTTTCTGTAACTCCATTCTGATAAGGTGTATATGGAGTATCATTTTTCCTTTCTATACCACACTTACAAAAATTTTCAAATTCATTCTCGCATAACTCTCTGCCATTATCTGTCCTCAACACATTAATTCTTTTCTCTATTTGATTCTCAACAAGAGACTTAAACTCTTTAAACCTGTCAAAGACTTCATATTTCTTCCTCTGGAAATATGTCCAATTATTCCTCAAGAAGTCATCTATAAATGAGATATAGTACACAGATTTTCCCAATGATGGAACATACACATGTCCAAACACATCACTGTGAACTAGATGTAAAATTCCTTCCGTCCTCGTTGCACCAGAGGGGAATCTTACCCGATTATTTTTCCCATATACACAATGTTCATAGAAATCAAAATCCAGAGATCAGTTAGAAATACCTTCAACCATACCTTTACCGTGTAGTAGTCGAAGACCCTTCTCTCCGATATGCCCTAGTCTTTGATGCCACAACATAATATTTTCTCCAGACACTGTAGGAGTTCTTTCTTATTCAACTCCAATATCAGGAACAATGGAACTATTACACCCATAACTAAAAGTGCTTCCTTGCAACTAATACATAGTTCCAAATCGAACTCCTTTCAACAAAACCATTTCTCCTCGAACCATCCTACAGGTTTCCTTTTGAAATATTGTTTTTACCCATGCAACGTCCATTTTTCTTATAGAAATCAAATTTATGGCCAATACTTGGATATGTAGAACACCAAGTAGTGTTCTAATCCTTCCATCTATGAGCCTCAACTTGAATTTTCCTCGACCTATGATTCTGGTTTCTGAGTCATCACCTAGGAAAGCATTACCTCCATCATACCTTTCATATTCACAGAACCACTCCCTATGGGGAGTCATATGAAAGGATTCACTTAAGTCAACCAACCATGCCTCATGATTTTCATGTGTGCTTGAAGAATCCAAGTACACATCCCCTCCTTCTTCTTTGGAGGTCTTTTCTTCTGTAGAAGAAGATTCTTCATATCCCTTCTTTTTCTCAACTTTGGATCTACACTGCTTCTTGTAGTGCCCTTATATCTACATGTCCAACATACTTTTACAATCATTCTAGGAGACTTGGATCCTCCCTATATCTCCCACTTGAGGAATTATATCTATTTCTTTCTTGGGAGTGTCCTCTTGCAAATAATGCATATGTGCTATGTTCTTCCATGTTCTTCCATCTCATCTCCTTCGACAAAAAGGATGAGACCACTTCATCAAAATTCAAGGAAGTTGTATTACTACCTATGGCCACAACCAAAATTTACCATGAGTCTGGTAAAGAGCACAATAAATTTATACACTTATCTTCATCTGAAATTTTAATCTCAACATATACTAACCGATTTACCATAGTATTGAAGGCCTTCAATTGCTTTTCCACTGAGTCTCCATCTCTCATCCTCAGGTTATACAACTTATTTCTCAGGAATAATTTATTTACTAGGGATTTATACTGATACAAATTCCCCAACTTATCCCATAAATATTTATCTATAGCTTCCTCTAACACATTTAGTAATACTGAATCTGAGAGACACAGTTAGATTATGCTCTTCACCTTCCAATCCAAATATTTCCAGTGATATGTTGAATTTCCTGTAGGTGCAGTACCTGGATCCACCATGATCCATTGATCTTTGTCCACCAACAGATCTTCCATCTTGAGCTTCCACAACTCAAAAAATTTCCCATTAAACTTCTCGATCTCCATTTTTGAACTGCTCGCCATTTATTTTCACCTAAAAATCAATACCACATATATTCCAATGTAACAAGGCTTGTCACAATCCCAAGACAAACCCTTGACCACAAACTCATCCTCCTGAAGTCATCAAATCTCTGATACCAAATGTATATTTAAAATTGTACAATATTTTTCTGTAAAGAAATTTTCAATAAAAGAACAAAAAATATACAATGGAAAAAATACACACATTACACAAAGATTTTTCCCTTGGAAACCCAAACCAAGAAAACCAACATATTCTATATTCATTCATAATGATACATTATTTACAATAAAATATACATATACGATTCATCGACATCCAAAACCCTAACCCAATGACCTAGATTAGTCAACAACCCTAATTCCTTAACCGGAAATAGAAAACCATCAGCAAAAACCATGTGCCGAAAAACCACCCAATAATGGACATGCAAATTGAGGCGACATGAAAATGAGGAAAAAATGTGACACGTTTCCTGAGGCAAAAACACTTTATCGGGGGCATATCCCCCCCCCACTCACCCAACGAAATGTATCAACCACTTATTCTATTCGTGCAAATAATATAACACATACCCAACAACATGTGCAGGATAAGGCCACTCAAGGAAATTCCTCTATGGGTCAAGGTATTAAATCACAAGGACAAAAAGTGCTACAAGGCTTGCATCTAAGGAATTCTCTAAAGGTTTAGTAATAGAAACATGAAGCCGACATTAGGCCACATATGTAAGGATGAGACATGCGACGTGATTACAACATGATACTACAAGACTCCTTCCATGTAAAGTTTTACGAACCCAGAGAAGTTAACCTCGGTGGTTTTTCAGTTTTAGAGAGTCTGAATAAACACTAAAAGAAGACTCCAGAGTGATCTTTTTTGTAATTTTAGTCTCCAGGGCCCCAAAAAAGAATAAAATGATACCAAGGAGAACCCTTATGGTCACTGGGGCCAGAGTATTCCTTTTTCGTACTTAGTCCAGTCGATCCGGAAAACAATTAAACTATACAGAAAGGATGTCTTATCAAAACCATTTTAATGAGTGTGACATAGACAAGATCACTTGACTATCTTTTTAATTTTAAGAACTCTGAAAATATCTTATCTATGGACTCACCACCTTTTTCGTAATTTAGTCCCTTGAGTCTGAAAAAGTATAAAACATAACTTACGAGAACTCTCCCGGCGAGACATGTCTTCTGAGGCGTACCTTTTTCCTAGGTAATATATTGGTCAGAAAAAGGGTTAAACTTATGCAAAATAGATATTCCTTCTGAACCAATTAATGAGTGTGAAAGGAATACGGTCACTCAGTGATATTTTCATATTTAGGGACTCTGAAAAGAGATTAACTATGGATTCCAAGGGGTTTCCTTTTTCGTAAATAATCTCCAAGGCATGAAAAAGAGATAAACCAAAACTAGGGAGAATGGCCCTTTTTCAAAAATTTAGTCCCTCATGCCCAAAAACGGGTTAAACTTTTTCATCAGAATACTCTCCTAGTGAACCATAGCTCCTAGGGCATACCTTTTTCATAAAAATAACCATCCAGACCAAAAAAGAGATAAACTATCGTCGGACAGATGCACCTTCAAATTTTAGTTTGACAAAAATGAAGGGAAACAATATCACTCAATAATATTTTCATTTTTAGAGTCTGAAAAGGGCTTAAAGAAAACTCCATGATGGATCCTTTTCTTAAGTAATATGCACGAGACCAAAAAGGATAAATAATTCTCGTTAGATGTCACTTTCAAAGTTTAAGCGAGCTTGAAAGGCAACAAACCATGCTCTTAGGGAGTCCCTCAGGTATAGGCCAAAAAAATATGAAGAAGAATGAGGCTTCAACACAAATTCATGGAGGGACTAAAAGGACTCCCAATCCTATAGGAAAATCACAACATGGATGCCGAAATGCAAGATAATTATCTACATAGAGAATCAATGGCAGGAAAGGATCTACCATCTAATTACGACACTTCTAAAGAGGCATAAAATTTTATGTGTCGCACTTCAATGGGTTTGATCCTATGGAAAAGTGGAAATCATCAATAGAATGAAAAATTAAAGGCGATGAAAACCTATCCTAAATGCAAATGGTGAAATATCAACTTCATCACAAGATCGAAAAAGTAGTACCCACTCATCAAATGATACCAAAACCAAATAAACAATAAGTTTAAAGGACCAAAATATCACCAAGAAGAGTCATAACATCCATCAAGCGCCGAAAAAAGAAGAAATTGAGGTCAAAGTAGGTCAAAACTAGCTCAAAAATCTATAAATAGAAGTAAAAAGAGTCATTTTCACCATTGCACTTTGAAAATTGCCAAAAATAACAATACCCCTCTTCCTTGAAATCAACATTTCAAGCAGTGGACAAAATCAACTCATTCTTGGGCCAAGTAGGTAGTTTTTCCTTTTTCCATCAAATTCATTCATTTATTTCATGCTTTAAGTGGATTTGGGGATTACATGCTCCAAATATGGCTTGATTGCGTGTGTACACATGCTTTTCACATTCAGCACGCGTATGTACGCTAGATGATATACTATCACCAAGTGTATGTACATGACTGATATAAAAGAAGGGTGCATACTGAAGACCTATACTTATTGACCGGTCTCTCTAGGATGGGAAAATTGATTAACTTGGATACATTCCCTCTTGGGCCATACCATATAGCCCACTACATAGATATGTATTGCGAGGCTGGAACAGAGAAGGTGGGGTCTCAAGTGTTGATACAAGAGATCAAGAATCTGAGCTTGAGGGTTGTCCCATACATGATTGGGAGGATGATAGGGTCCATGACTCTACACCAGGCTTCATGGGCCCAAATGCATTACGTTGTGAAATGTTTGTAGCCAGTTATCTTCGATTGGAGCACCATGATGCTAAATTACATGAAAGTACAATTGACTGAGTGTAAGTTGATATAGAGGAGGAACTTCATATTTGGAACAGTGTTGCACACATTCTTCTTCGAAAAAGTGTCAGGGATGATTCCTAGGGAGGGTGTGCAGGGGAACATAGCCTCCTTTCCATCAATGTGAAAATGGGATGCTTTGATGTCTCACCAGGGAGGTGGACGAGTTCGAGAGACATACGACGATAAGTTCTTTGAGTGGTGGAATTTCCATATTCCTTCCATCGAGGAATACCCATATGCAGGTATGAGTTTCTTGAGGGACTCATACATGCTCATCTCCCCTGCTACAACATGTGGCGACATAGGTACTTACTTACATTTTTGAAATTTTATAAAAGAAAAGAAAACATGTTTTGGGTAACATCACAATACTAACTTTCAACTTGTTATGTACAAATGTGGGCCCAGTATGACCAACAAACTTCCCTCATACCTGACGTCGTCGGTGAGAGAATATCCATCTGGAGGAGCCGTGGCAAAGGAAGGGACATCATCAACAAAGACTAAGAGGGTCCTAAGGCGGGTAGAGATGAACATGACGTCCCTCACCCATGGTGTGCCCATGGCGGATATCGAGGATTTGCTGCCATCCAATGTAGATTCACATAGTGGGAGTACCTAAAGCATGGATCCAACTTTTCCAACATCTAGCCAACGTCGTTGTCTACTATACTAGGGCCAATAGGCCTAGATCTTAGATTAGAGTTGGACATTATGCATGCCAAGGGAACTCTTTTTGTATCTCCTATATGTTTGGGCATAAGCTCGTCGATGTATTATTGACACTTTTGAGGCCCATGGCCCACATTTTTGTACTGTGACATTATTTTGGACATATTATATATATGCATGTTTTTTCCTTATGGAGTAATCATTTTTGTACAAATATATTTACATGTGCGTGTATGTGTGTTCTTTTATTTTTTTGTGTGTTCTAGATGCCAATCTAATACATAATTAGCCAATGCATTAGTTAGTTTATTAGATCTCATAGGAACATGAATATAAGTGATATAATCAAAATAACATTCTAAGAGATGTGCCCTAAGGAATCATCGGTGAAGGGTGGGATCGTAGACGCGATACACTCCATTTAACTATGACACAACCAGCTGAGCATCTAGGTGAACCAGGAGGTGAGAAATACCATGTGACAATGCATCATGTAGTAACTTTATTACAACATTGTACTAAAAAACGTTATTGGTTTCCTCTCCTAGACATACACCTCTAGAAGATATCAATTGACTAGTGGGTGTGAAGATCACCCAATTTACATAATAAAGCCTCTGAATGTGTCATATATCACCATCCGTGAACCAAACATAAACCTCAGATTCACTTGACATCTTCCACAATGAACAAAACACAATAAAATAAATGTCCATAAAACAAAAATACACTAAAATGTATAAATAAAACTACACATTATATACAAGAAGTCACACTCAGGTGACCAACCTAAGAATAATACTTCTTAAGGTAGATCCCATTTCTAGAACTAAACAAAGCATTGCCTTCGAAGTCAACCAATTGATAAGCACATTTTTCTAAGACTTTCTTAACAATGAACGGTTCAAACCACATGGGTTTGAATTTTCCTGCCCCTAGGAGATCTTTATCTTGGTTATAGACCAAGACAAGATCACCTTCGGAGAAAACTCTAGGGTGGACCGACCGATCATATTGACACTTGACACGTTGTTTGTGAGACTTGCTGGACAAGGCTACATCTCGACGCTGCTCATCAAGCTACTCAAGATACAAGAGATACTCTTCAAGTGGAGTTATTTCGGGCAGTAATTCCACTGCCAACTTAAGAATTTGGCACTCTATGGGAAAGACTTCCTCTGACTCGTAAATGAGATGGAAAGGAGAGAAACCAATAGTAGTATTGACTGATGTTCTATACTCCCAAAGTGTCAAGTACAAAATCAAATGCCAATTAGACTTGGATGAATTGATCATCCATTGGAGAACAGTCTTGCGAGACTTATTGACAACCTCCACCTGACCATTCTCTTGTGGATAGTAGGGTGACACATTTTCTTGATTAAACCCAAGTTTTGATGTAAAATTAGTCATCATCTTATTCTATAAGTGAATGCCATAGTCTATGACAATCTCCTTCAGAATACCGAACATAGCTACAATCTGGTTAAAAATGAAAATTGCAGTCGTTTCCATGTCATTACTAAATGTCGGCATGTCTTTGACCCACTTAGTGAAGTAGTCTACTTCCATGATGATGTAATGATTCCCTCTAGACAAATCCGGGTGGCATGTAGTGAAATCAATCCTCCACTTGGAGGACCAACAAAAATAATCATAAACATCAAAGTAGGGTGTGTTGATTGTTGGTCACTGTAATTGTTTATTTAACTAAACAATCAAGTGCTACATAAATTGTCAACCCAGGGAAGTCTATTTATTTCAAAGGAAATCACACACTGTATATGCTCAATCTCAAAAGCAACCTAGAGTTGTAGTAAAAGTATATTAATCACACCTTGCCTTGAACAAACTGAAGTTCTACTTTGAATTACAGAAAAGCAACTTACCTATTACAAAGTTTAAAGTTTAAAGAAACAATTATCCAAAGAATCCTAGATTACATTAAGAGATAACAACCGAGGAAATAAATATTTCAGGACACTGCAAAAGGAAAGACCAACTATTATGTAACAGAGAATAGGACCCTATTCCCCAAGTAGGAATATTCAGCACCTGTTTCCGATCATCACACTTTCATGAACTCATTACTAATCGAAATGATTGACACACACTTGAAGGATAACTATCTCTTAATAGAGAACAGGACCCTATTCCCCAAGCAAGAATCTTCAGCACCTGTCCCTCATTATCACACTTTCATAAATTCACCAAACAAGATTGCTAACTAGAATGATTAACAGTTACCCAAGCATGAATCATATGAAAACAATGTAACAATCAGTAAAGTAGAGTTTCATCAAAACAGAGTTTAGTAAAGTAGAGTTTCAGCAAAACAAAATTTAATCAAGGCATGAAAAAAAATAACACTAACACACTACAGAGCTAATGGGTGAATCTTGTGAAGAAGGTGGGCCCTCCCTTCTCACAAGATTCCCCAGAAATGAAAGGAACTAGGAAGAAATGCTCAGAACAATATTTTATTCATCTGTCAACTGTATCATGTCACAATGTCTGAAGTAAACACGTCCTTATCTGTAATTCCTTTCTTAGACAAAAAGTCCCTTTCTAATGATGATTTCCCCTTATTTAAAGAGGAGAATTCCCCTCGATATAATTTGATTATCAAATTACATGTGCACATCTGAATCCTATTCTTAGTCAGATCTGATCTCTATACTAGAATAGGATATCCTGGTCTCCCGTAACAGAATGATATTACAATAGTTGGGTGTAGCTGTTGCGGCTAGTGTAACAACTTCTTTATTTATCTTCTTGTTACTGTTGTTGTCTACTGTTTCAGCATCGCAAATCGTGGGTTGTTTCAGCAATGGGATTTGCGTTCTGACTGTTTCAACAATGTGGTCTCAAGCAACAACGATGGTTAATTCTGGCTCAAGGTGTGGTTGTTGTGGTCAGTGTAACAACTTCTTCTTTGTGTGAATTGTTGTTTCAGCATCGTAGAGCACAGACTGTTTCAGCCATGGGGTTTGTGTGCTTTTGACTATTTCAACAACGGGCCTTCAAGCAACAACGATAATTTGCAGTGAACTATTTCAACACTTATATATTTATGATCGATGGTTAAGTATGAGAGTAATGTAAAATTATATGAAAAACAAATTAAACATATAGTAAAGAGAAGAGACGTTATATACCTTTAAAAAGATAGGGTAAGGTGATAATGTAAGTTTAAATGTGGGTGGAAAAAGAATGTAATGGTAGAAAAAAGTGTGAACAGAAAGGTACATTATAGGGTGCTAACATCCCCCGCAACTTAAAAGGTTGCATGTCCTCAGGCAACTTCAATCTAAATCAGAATCTGAATACCGACTCTGAGCATGCAAGTTACTTAAGCAATAGCTGTGGAAAGTGCTGTCTGTTGGAGCTCTGAATCCTTGAACGCGTTGTAGCCTTTGCCAAGCTGCTGTTTCAGCCTTCTTGGGCAACTTATGATGAACTTGATATTTCTCTGCTGGCATCCACTGAATAGGAAAATGAAATCGATAACCTATCTAGCTTTCATCACATTGTTAAACACATTTGATGTAGCTAGGTACTTAGGAGATTGTTGTCTCAAGATTGGTGGGGCTAAAGGGATTGTGTTCCTGTCTTTTCTCAGCAGATTGTTGCCAAAACATGTTATTTTCTTGTAGGGCAGCAATCTCTGTGGATTTAATGAACTGTTGACAATCTTGAAGCATTGTTGTCTGTAGTTGCCGAATGCATTGAGTCATCCCTAGATTCTTCAAAAAATAATAATATTTTTCAACAAAGGTGGCAGCATTTTGTGGTTCTGGCTATATCCAGAGAAGGCGATTATCCTTGTTATGCTTGGCATCTAGGAAGTCATTCTGCCATATAATAGGATTCTTAAGGAAGGAGGTGAGTGCCCGAATCTAGATATCACCGACAAGAGGGTTAAGGTTAAGCTGTCAGTTCTCAAGGATGGCCTCATTATGAAGATATAGTTCACAGAGGAGGTGTTAATCCATAGTAGAGGCTTCTGCAAAGGTTCTAACAAAATCTGTTGGATTTAACACTGCATGGGGTCTGCCTTCTTTGATTGAGTTAATCTGAAAAAATGTAAGTCGTTCCATGTGGAACAGAGAGTAATTGGAGGATGGTTTCCTTGCAGCCAACAAATTTTGTGCCAAGTCAAACATCAGGAGCAATTTGCCTTTTAGCTCTTTATTTTTCTTTTTATGGGCACTGGATTCCTGGCATGTTTCCTCTGAAGCTTCCCAGTTTGAATAGATATGGTTTAGCCAGAGTAGTCTGTGCTCCTGCAGGATTTTGTCCTTTGTAACAACAACCTCTTTTTTCCATTTGTCCATTACTGCCTGCTCATCCCATGGTTGAGTTTTTGTTTCATCATCACACGTGATAGGCTGAGGTAGGGCCTGAGTGGCTTGTTCCACAAAGGTGTGGGTATTGATCTGGCTAGGAGGGGCAGATTCATCAATAGGCAATGTTTGTACAACTTTATTAACAAAAACAAGGGCTTCAGATTTGACAATTGTTGTAGGCCAGAGTTCATTTTTAATTTTGGAAGGTCCTGCTAGTTCTTGTGTAAAAGTAGGGTTTTCTTCTTTGACTGCAAAAGTCGTAGGTGCGGGGGAAGATCCTGGCATTGGAATTTGAATTACTTTGTAGCTTGATTGATAATAGATGTCCCCACATTGACTGCACATATACTCTCTACACTGATTCTCTATTGTATTTTCCTCTGTCATGGTCACTATGTGAGCTAGGGTGTACAATTTAAGTTCCTTCTCGTAGGATTCCTTTACCATGACTAGCTCTTGCTTGTAGGCTTCCAGTTCAAACCTTAGGAACTCATTTTCTTGTAAGACAGAGGCCATTGTTGGTTCTGGTTGTTGATATTTCAAGGGTATATTAAGAGGGGTGACTGGTTCTTGTGTAACAGTCACAACCGCACTAGCTGGCTCTTTTGGAGGAGCTACAGGATCGACAACTGATTCTTGTATTTCAGCTGCTTGATGTAGAGAAAGTAATGTTGCAGCACCCTGGGCATCTGATTCCTGTATCTCGGTAACAATATCAGCAGCTGGTTGTTGTGTTTCAGCTGTAGCTGGTTCTTGTGTAACAGCTATAGCTGGTTGTTGTGTTTCAGCTATCGCTGGTTCTTGTGTAACAACTATAGCTGGTTCTTGTGTTTCAGCTACTGAATGAGTAGTTGGTTCTTGTGTTTCAGCTACTGAATGAGTAGCTAGTTCTTGTGTTTCAACTACTTGATGAGTAGCTGGTTCTTGTGTTTCAGCTACTTGATGAGTAGCTGGTTCTTGTGTTTCAGCTACTTGATTTGAAAAGGATGATGTTGAAACACACTGGGCCTCTGGTTCTTGTGTTTCAGTGCCTGTGGGTGGAATAGGTAAAAATTCCAGAATTTGAGAGATTGGAGGTGTACGGGGTTTTAGCCGGATGGGTTGGGGATTGACGCAGGTGCTTGACACCTATGCACTCACTCCTTGCCCACTCATAGGATCATTCTAAAATCCCCTTTCACTGAGCCGAAGCGGCTCCTTGGATTCCCTTGGGAATCACAGTGAAAATCTGACCCATAGGTCTTTTCCTTCACCCACACGGTCTTCTACACCTAACCGTGATTGTCCCTGACTTAGTATCGGGGTTCGGGGTTTCATCCTTCTTGATGTCGAGAGTCACTATTCTCTTGAATCCTCAATCACCGATGAGCTCTATGCCCAGCCTTGGCCCCTCTAGCTATGCCCTTTGGTCCATGTGACCACTTCCCATAAGACCGCAACCTTATCTTCTCTTTTTAGGGTTTTGGGTTTCAATTTCCCGATGCTTTCCAACCTCCGTTATCCCTCTAGGCTAAGATCCTCATCCACGTGACCTTCTCCTATATGACCACAGCCATATACTTCTGTCGGGGTTTCGGATGTCAAAATGCAATCGTCCTTTGGATCCGCGATCCTCCGATTCCTGACGCGCTTTAACTTTAGCTAGCCTACCTGGCTCAGCCCCCTGGTCCACATGAACACTACCCCATGACCACAACCTTACCCCTCATCGGGGTTTCCAATGCCTAAATGCATATGCCCATGGGATTTCCAGCTCCTTGAATCCTGACTCTCCGTCGTGCTAACAACTGGCCCTTTAAATGGCGACTCCTTCCTTCCTCGATACGCTGACAACTGGCTCCCACTCAACAGAGCTTTCCCCCTTTCTGAGATGTTGACAGCTGGTCTTCACTCATCGGGGTATCGCGTTTCATGATTCCAAAGTGCACAAACACTTTGTCATCAGGATCCCCGATATCCCGATGACCCAAACACCGATAGACGACTTCCTTGTCGGGCCTTTTCCTGATGGCTCTGATTGCTGCCACGCATCCTCTTTGATGGACGGTTCCGATCTCTCCAGGATTTCGAGACTTGGGATGTCCCAGTTCTTTCAACCTTAGGAAATCCAATCTCTCGAGTGCTAAAATGCCGACGATCGCTCGATCTCTGCCACGTGTCTCTGCTAACAAACGACTTAGAACACTCCGGTGTTTCGAGACTTGAAGTGTCTCGATTTTCGCTATCTCAAGACTCTATATTTCCTGATGGCTGAGTCCCGATGGTAAACCTCATGCATCCCCTGTCCGATCCGACGGCTGACAGGTACCTGCTCCAGTTCTGACGACTTAGATCCTTTCTTCTTGTGTGCTTTCTCCAGAGGCTAAACTCTGAGCATCTTCTCCCAGTCCTACAGCTTATAGGATTTCTATGTGAACACCTGATGGTCCACAACCTCCTCCTTCTGTGTGCTTCTCTGGACGTGGAAACCAACGATCCAGATCTCTGTTTCCTACCGATCCGACGACTGCAGTGCTCTCCTGAGCTTATACACTTTCTTCCCAGACTTGGAAGAATTTCACGTTCTCAAAGGCTTCGACCTTTGTTCTCTTTCCTCTGCGAGCTCTCAACTTCGAGTTCACCTCCGCGTACGAAGATGATGTTTCTCTTGAGATTTTATCTTCGAATCCTTGAAGGATTCTTCAACTTCTGCGCTCCTGTAGAGTCTTCTCATGCACATGCTAGTGCTATCTCTTCTGAGCTTCTACAACCACTCAGACCCCTAAGGGATTTTTCCCTTCTTCCTTCTCTCCCACAGATGGAGAATATAATGACTTCCTGGCTTCCTGCTCAAGCAACCTCTTGCTGAGTATTTCTGGGTGTTCAACAACCCAGTGAAGATCCTTCGATGGATACTTCCTCCAGCTCTGGAACTCAAAGAGTTCTCTTCTCCTCTGTGCCTATCTGCACACTGTCTCTATGCCCACCTGGCAGAGTATCTTCTTAGAACTTCTAGCAGTTCTGTCCTCCTGTGCACCTATGCACTCGCTCAATGCCCACCTGGCAGAGCTTCACAGAATCCTCAGTGATTCTAGTCCTCTCTCTGAACTCACAACAGAGTTCTTCCAACTGCACCTTGTGCATATGCTCAATGCCCACCTGGCAGAGCTTCACAGAACTCCTCAGAGATTCTATTTTCTTCAAACTCTCAGCAGAGTTCTTCCTCAAATGCACCACAACGCATATGCTCAATGCCCACCTAGAAGAGCTCTACATAATTCACAGAAGAATTCTGTCTGCAACTGTGTTTCTCATACACAGCCTTGCCTCCAAGGTGTTCAGCAACCTTGAGGTCTTCCCTGAGTTGATTATTTCATCTTTTGTGCCGCAACACGTCTTTGTATGAACCCATAGTGTTCAGAAGTGCAACCTCTTTGCATTGGTATTCAGAGACTGCAACACTCTGTCATTCCCTCCTGACATGAATCCTCAAAGACCTCTCAAGCCTGAAACCAAACAACTCCTACTGAATGCATCAACATAACATACATCTATAGCATACATAGACAACACATACAGGCATCCACATAACACATAGTAATGCAGGAAAAATTGCTCTTTGTATTAAATATGACAAATGCCTATATTTACAAGGTGTTCCTGAGCACGGCCTGTAACAAGATCTCGGCTCTTCTCTTATGCTCTCTATGGCTCTACAACTCAACCTCTTCTCATCTAACTCAAAATGAGATCTAAAAATCTCTTTTACCTGAGGGGGCTCTTAGAGCGCTTCCGTCCAACCTACCTACCCTATTCAATTACATTGAATGGGCTATCTAGTCCAGAATCGGACCTAGATCTCATCCATACAAACATTTAAGGCCGATCTACTCTACGCCTGCACAAAGGCATGACTTCCTGGCTCAACAGCCTAAGCATTTAAATTACATTGAATTCAAATTTAGATGAGGCTATGCCTCTCTTTTAGCGTGCGATTTGAATTCGCTGACGTGGCTGGCTGGCTGACGTGGAGAGATGCTCCTGCATCAGGGATTTAGGGCAGTGGTAGTAGTGGCTGCTCTTTTTGAGGTCATTGTTCGTTTTCTTTGTAAAAAGGAGGGAAAAAGAGGAATTTTATTTCATTTGCGTGGGGGTTTTTCCTCAGTGATGGGGCAGAGAGAGTTGTCTGGTTTAGAATCATCGCTAAGGATATGAACGGTAGGAGTGGATGATTCTGGTAAGATGTGTGGTGGGATTGGTATGGTAGGAAGGTTAATTGTATTAATTGGGTCTGTAGGCGGATTGTTAGGTACTTCCGGAGGGTCTGGAGGGGTTTGTGGTTGCTGTTCCTGAAGATTTTCAGGATATTCAACAACTTCTTGGGGATCTATGGGTGGGTTGTTTAGAAGAGGGTTTTGTTGGGCAAAACCATTTTGGATAAGTAGTTGAGCAAGATGGTGATGGGTGAGGGAAAGGGCAATTTTTTTAGCCCTTTTACAGTAATGCGACATATTTCTAAGACATCCGAGCAGATAATAAGGAATGTTCACCAATCTAGCATGTCGTAAATGAGACAACATGAGAAAATCGTACTGGTAGACTACCTAGTATCGGCCTTCACAAGTAAGGTAGTGCTTGAAAAACTCTGCAACTTTCGGCCAAGGAGGTGACAATGAGCTAAGTCGGACACCCCAGCCTTTCGGCTCAATTTGTTCCCCTGGCAAGAGGAAATCCTGCTAGGATTTAAGGATGATATGTTTGTGGTTGAACCAGCGAATGCCATTGACAGGGAGACCTGAAACCTGTGCTATATCCTCCTCTGTAACTAGAATCCGAACCCCTTGAACAATGGAATAATCTTCCTGAATATTTCAAGAAAATTGAAGAACCTGTTGTTGATCAAATCCCTGGAGCCTCTGAAAATAACCCAGCCATCCTGCCTGCAGAAAAATTTGATAGACTTCTGGATATAGTTCTAACAGGGTTGTTGTGGCAGGTTCGTACCGTATAAGAGGGCCTCCCATAGCTAACAACTCAGTAAAATGCACCGTCATAGAGTCAAGTAACCACTTCTGAGCAGAGTAAGTTTTTCGGTGAAGGCATGCAAATGGTGGTGAAACAAATGAAAGGATGGTAAAAAAAAGAATGACGGTGGTTGGTCCGTGTGAAATGATGGTATAATATTTTGATATTTCCCCACCTTCAAGTATGGCTAAAATAATGATTTTACATGAGTGATAATAATGAGTTGGGATCTTCTCATTAACCGTAGTTCAATTGTATTTACATATAAAGTTTACATACCTCATCTTTACCTTTTGATTCGTACTTCAAACAAAATATAGTGCCTGTCCATAATAGTTCTATAGTAGCCATGGCGAAGACTTTTGATTTGTTAGAGAAATTGTATCAAGGATCTGTTTAGTGGAAGGACAAAATGTAGTATGAAAGCACAAGAGCTTATTGATAGGGAATGTTGAAAAGTTGGTGTTTCAGCAATAGGGAAAGAATAGAGAAATGTTTGCTGAAGAGTGATGTTGCAAAATACTACTGAGGAAGTGGTGTTCAGCAGTGGCGACATGTTGCTGAGTAGTGGTGTTTCAGCAATAGAGAAAAGGGTGAAAAATTACTAAACAGTGGTGTTTCAGCAATGGGGAAAAATGTGAAAAATTGTTGAACAGTGGTGTTTCAACAATGGGGGAAAAGGGTGAAGATTGCGGAATAGTGGTGTTTTGGCAATGGGGAAAAAGGAGAAAGTTGTTGAACAATGGTGTTTCAACAATGGGGGAAAAGGGAAGTAGTGTTTCACAAAATGAAGCTTGTCTCTTCTTGGAGTAAGATCGTCCTTTCTTGGTATGCCTTTTCTTTGATCGAGAATCTGCAAAAATCAATTGTAACATGCCATTCCTTGACAGGGATTATTAGTAAAAGAAATCTAATCTAATACTAAAGGAATTAAATTCAAAAGAATTAATTGCAATGAGGGGTAAGAGGCCCCTCTAAAAAGAGGTAATGAGAGTCTGTCACACATGTGGCCTTAAAATCTTCTTTGGAAATGGGGTGCTGGTACAGACGGAGCTGATGACCATTCACAAGTAACGGTGTCTTAGAGTCATCGATTGTGAGGAGCCTTATTGTTCCATTGGGGAAAACAGTGTCCACTTTGTAAGGTCCAAGCCATCTTGTTCGTAGTTTCCCTTGAAATTCTTTAAACCGAGAATCATACAGTAGGGCCCAATTACCATTTTGGAATTGCTTATGCTTGATAGTTTTGTCATGCCATTTTGATCTTTGCTGTTGAATCATAGTTGTCTAATGAATGGCATCTAGTCTTTTTTCATCCAATTCATTAAGCTGTTGCAATCTGGCTGTCTGTGCATCGGTCAAATCAAGGTTGACATCTAAAGCAGTTCTTAAGATTTTGATTTAAAATTCCATAGGAAAGACGACACTTTTTCCATAAACTAATTCATAGGGAGAGAATCCTGTAGTATTTCTCCAGGTAGTTCTGTAGGCCCATAATGCTTCAGGGAGCCTGTGAGACCAGTCCTTTCTGTTTTCCTTCACTGTTTTTGTGAGAATGG
>JASDQU010223808.1:4922-17950 GCA_032191745.1 Picea mariana | reverse complement strand
AAAAATCCTATCGGAGCCTGAAGCCATCACTGACACAAGAATTCACTAGCTGAGGAATAGATCCATTTAAGAGTATCTCATTAAATGGAGGAAACTACCGACTGAAGATTCCACTTGGGAAGATGAGTCTTTTATAAAGAAGCATCCAGAGTTACTCAAGCGTTGCGGTGTCTCAAGGGGGGTGCATGTTAAGCCCTAAATAGTGGCTCATTACCCCTTAATTGGGGCATATTACATTAGTAATGTTATTTTATTTATGTCAAATTTAGTCCATTAGTTGTAATTATAACTCCTAGTCTCCTATATATACCAAGGAGACATTTTCATTTGGAATCATCTTGTATTTGGACATTTATGTGGGCATAAGGAGGTTGCCCCCTCGAAGAGGCTTATTATCTGAATTTCTTTTTTTTTCAAGGCATTGAGTAATTATTCTGAGGTTTTTCTATGCTATATTGATATTTGGTTCCTAACAATTTCATTGCTTTCTCTGGATATCCTTGGGCGAATCATCTAGAATTTTTATATATAGGACTTTATCTTTTTAGCCCATAACAATCCCTTAGGGCCTTCAACTCCCTTCTTCCCATGGAATGAGGTACATTCCCTTATTGGGTCACTAAAGTATAAGGACCTATAAGAGGAGAATATGATGGGAACATAATGATATAAAAGTGGTAAGTATGGTTCGGAATGGTACGATAACCCCTCAAGGGATCCCCAGTCACAAACCTTTCCCAAAGGATGGCCACCCAACAGGAAATATATGACACTCACTATTGAGTCTCCATTTTGACACTTATAATACCCTCTATTACCTCCTATCCGAGCCTATTTTACCTATGTTATGAGTATAAACTTGATCGTTACCTCCATAGATACACTTAATGACCTCATTCATGTGCATAAGAGGTAACTTGTGATTAAAGCATGACTTGTTTAGTTTTCTTGAGTTAAAATGATTAAATGTTTGATTTTGCATGATCCTAATCATTTGACTCTTAAGCAGCATTGATATGGTACTTCTTGGGTGTCTAATCCGGCACCAACACCTATTTTTTTCTAATCTAGTACTCATGGCTACAACTATGCTAATCCGGTACTAAAACCCTACCTACAGGATTCTAGTACCAACATTCTGGTACTGGTTGTGTTACCTCGATTTATGGGCCGATGAAGATGAATATAAAAATATGGAGACATGGGTTTTGTCCATAAATTTGTTTTCATGCAGACTCATGGGCCAGAATATCCATATCGCACACATGTGCACCTCCAGCTCAGGGGGAACGATTCAGCCTAAAAATCGTCAAATATTTCTAAACTTTCATATTGCGCCTTGAGTTTCATGCAGCTGAGAGAATATATTACAAAACCATCCTATGGGTGTTTAGAAACTGTATCCAGATACAAAACCCATAAATAGTTTCTCAAAATTCATAATGGATAGAGAGATATTGAAGGCTCCTTAACTCGAATTTGTGATATTTGGTGAAAAACCCAAATTTTGTGCATAAACAGTTTGAACGAATTCTAAGTTGGGGGATTTGTATTGATCCATCCCCATTGAATTTCCTTGTATAAATATGAAGGAAGGAGTATTGAGAGGGGAGGAATCGTTATGCTGTACTACTGGTTCTTGTCCATATTGTTATGATGATGTATTGGCTTGTGAACATATATTTTCTATAAGTCTCTTTGTTGGAAACTATTATGAATTATAGTTGTTGATCTTGTGCATTTTTGGAATATAGTATCCTGTGAGTTTTTCCAGCTTCCATGTTGGAATCGGTAAGGGCCCACCATTCTAACGTGGTAAGCTTGTTGTAAAATATAGCTTAGTTTTTATTCTTGTACATGTTTGTTTTAGTCCTGTACCTATGTAATGCTTGTTGTTAGCTTGATTTCTTATCTAAATTAGAAATATTATGAATCTAAGTGGAGAAGTGTGAGTAGTGTTCAGTGTGTTATTGATGGTATAACAAATCTAGTGCACCATAGTTTTAGGAATTTTATTTAGCTTGTTGTCAGAAATATGCATGATAGGATAGGTTTAACAATCTTTGAAGTGTGATTATTTACATTTATGAATCTGAGTTAATTTTCATAATTTGTTGAGAGTTGTAACATGTGTTAGCCAAGGGGCCATTCGAGAATTCCATATCTTGTATTACATGATCTAGTAAATGGATTATGCTCCTGGTATATAAGGTAGACAATTCTTTTTCAAGGCTGGAAGATTTGATTGAGTGTGAAGAATTAGATATGGATTGCTTGCAAGTTATTATTGAATTAAGTTGTTATATAATATGAGATTAGATCTCCATCTCTCACCCTGCATGCACCTACAATGGAGTGTCTTCCTCTACCTGTTATTTCTTCTAAAATTGATTGATGCTTTATTTTGAGAATATGCAGCATGTTAATTGTTGTTAGTTTAGTTTCTCTAGGATATAGAATCAAAGTTCATATTTTCCTTTCATGATCCATCAATGAATAGGTCCATCACCTAAGCAAGAACTTTAGATCATATGCTTGTTTATGAGTTTTTCTTTCTAATTTTTGAATTGCGTGAAGAGTGTTATGTTTGAAGTATGAAAATAGAGTGTTATGTTTCTTGGTTGAGCTATACTCATAAGACATATGAACCTATCTATTATCGGCACATATAGTGCATCAACTCTATTGATTACGAATCCTGGTTGATAATTTATGTTTGGTAATATATTATGCAAATAATTGCACCAACATTTTGGCGCCATTGCAAGGGAGTTGTAAACAGTAATAGGTTGTATTTGGATTAAATTGTTTTAATGGTTTTGGATTGGTTTTATGGATGGCCTAAGGGAGGAGAGAAGACACTAAGATGTGCAGGAAGAGCCCACACATCCACTTTGGTGGGGTTGCTCCAAAGTTAGGTTGTCCTCTCTTCTTTTAATGCAAGTGTGTTTTTCCTTCCTTTATGAAAAATTGTGTTTTCATGATGGACTAACTTGTGTGAACAGATAACCTGGTGACAGCAAGATCCCAATAATGCAAGGAGTTCAATTTTGGTCCATCACCTAAGCAAGAAATTTAGATCATATGCTTGTTTACGAGTTTTTCTTTCTAATTTTTGAATTGCGTGAAGAGTGTTATGTTTCTTGGTTGAGATATACTCATCAGACATATGAACCTATCTATTATCGGCACATATAGTGCATCAACTCTACTGGTTACGAACCCTGGTTGATAATTTATGTTTGGTAATATATTATGCAAATAATTGCACCAACATTTTGGCGCCATTGACAGGGAGTTGTAAACAGTAATAGGTTGTATTTGGATTAAATTGCTTTAATGGTTTTGGATTGGTTTTATGGATGGCCTAAGGGAGGAGAGAAGATGGTAAGAAGTGCAGGAAGAGCCCACACATCCACTTTGGTGGGGTTGCTCCAAAGTTAGGTTGTCCTCTCTTCTTTTAATGCAAGTGTGTTTTTCCTTCCTTTATGAAAAATTGTGTTTTCATGATGGACTAACTTGTGTGAACAGATAACCTGGTGACAGCAAGATCCCAATAATGCAAGGAGTTCAATTTTGGTCCATCACCTAAGCAAGAAATTTAGATCATATGCTTGTTTACGAGTTTTTCTTTCTAATTTTTGAATTGCGTGAAGAGTGTTATGTTTCTTGGTTGAGATATACTCATCAGACATATGAACCTATCTATTATCGGCACATATAGTGCATCAACTCTACTGGTTACGAACCCTGGTTGATAATTTATGTTTGGTAATATATTATGCAAATAATTGCACCAACATTTTGGCGCCATTGACAGGGAGTTGTAAACAGTAATAGGTTGTATTTGGATTAAATTGCTTTAATGGTTTTGGATTGGTTTTATGGATGGCCTAAGGGAGGAGAGAAGATGGTAAGAAGTGCAGGAAGAGCCCACACATCCACTTTGGTGGGGTTGCTCCAAAGTTAGGTTGTCCTCTCTTCTTTTAATGCAAGTGTGTTTTTCCTTCCTTTATGAAAAATTGTGTTTTCATGATGGAATAACTTGTGTGAACAGATAACCTGGTGACAGTAGGATCCCAGTAACGCAAGGAGTTCAATTTTGGTGTGTTTTATTGCAAATAGTTTTAATTTCTTAGTTTTAAGATTCAAATATTTTATGATAAATCATTTTTGGGGTGCTGTAAGAACCCCTGAGTAATAAGTTGTGTTGTGAGACAGGGATCATCAACCAGCTAGAGTAATTCAAGGATGATCAAGAGCTTGAATAATGTTCCTCCAAGAACTTTCCCACATTCTAGTAGTAGTTGGGATATCCACCTCTCAGGAAGAGCATATCTTGACGGCAGTCAAGAATTTAGTTGTCTCTCCACAACAAGATTTAGAAGTCCCTTCGGATTCCTATTGTCAATTTGTTGAGGAGACTCAAGAATCACGGACATAATTCAATGAAGAGAAACCACTGGAACCTGAGATCGAGTATTTCTTAGCATGCCTCTCAACAGACCCTGTATGTACCCCAAATACCAATCATCTTGAAGACAATCTACGTAGCATGGAAAAGGATGACATGTTGTGTGACCTAAACAAAGAAGAGAAACGATAATATCTTGATCCTATTGAAAGATGGTTTCAATTAGTTATTAGGTCACACCACTCCTTTATTTTTCATTATTTCTTGATCTCATCAAAGTAGTTGGTCCTTCATACTCTCGTATGCATTAAAATTTATATTTTAAACCCGAGTATGGATATATTTCTAACCCTGTTACACACATGGCTTCACTTGAAGTATTCTTATACTTGAATGACATTTTATTTTGTTCAATTAGAGTAGGATAGGTAAATAAATAAATAAATGTTGTACATAAGTACAATGCAACGTATCTTTCATATTTTTCATAGATGGGAATGTCAAAAGCTAACAAAGAAATCAGTTTAAGATCTTTTGTTACTATAGTAGATTTTTTTCTAAAAAGTTATGATAATTTTGTTTGGAATATTATGAGAAGGGAATCTCTTCATCCTCCGAATGCAAACATAATAATAGAAGGGTTTCAAAAGTGGAGAAGGCATCCTTGTCAATGGAATATAACACTTAAGGGAGTGCTTCGTGACCTATTTCTTCAAATTTCTTCTTTTTCCTTAAGTTGTTAAAAATGATGCATTCGTGCTTTATCATCAACTATCTATTTTAAGACCACCATTTCACTAGGATGATCAATTAAGTGATATTTTTAATAGTATTTGAAACTGAATGTTAATTCCAAATTATTTTATTCATAGCTATAATTCAACTTTTGACACTTTCCCTAAATTTTCTATTTGTAAGCATGAATACAAATCTAGTTTTAATTGGTTCTATTGGTTTGTTTTAGTAGCTGTTCGAAACCCTCTGAGCAACCCTTTTTTTAGCATCTCACATTGTTTTCATGAGGACATGCAAAACCTTAGGCATGGAGGAGTGGTTGTTGAAACCTTCATATTCTTTTGCAACTTCCGTCGGTGAGGCCAAATCAACATGTTCAGTGTTGGGATTTGATAGTCATTTCCAGAATTCTGGTACTGCATAATTTCATTCATCTGGTACTGCAAACAATGTTGGCCTTTGTGTTCATTCGGTACTATGGAGGAGGTCTAAATTATTCCGGTACTGAACCACAACCCTACGCTCATCTGGTACTCAGGTGATCTGGTACTGGTAATAAGGCCCTGGTAGCTCTAATCATATATTCAAGTTTTTCTGCTCGATTTAAGTACTAGGACATATAAATTCAACATTTTTCATTTTATTAAAGAAATTAGACTAATTATGCAGTAAACATATGGTTACTCTCAATCATTGCATGCTCCCTACCATGAATTTCTGCAAGCCCTCGTATACATCTCCTCGTATAGAAATCATTCATCTTGTCACTCTGTTTCTGCCTTGTCATGTTCTTAACATCGTTATCACTTCAGGTAATTGGAGGTATGAGCTAATCTATTCATGTTCTTTCTATCAAGGATCATGTAAGTCTGGTGTTGAATTGTCTTTACCCTCATGTACATCTTCCTCCTACATTTCTACACTCAACCCTAAATGAATCATCCTTTCTATCCTTTAAGAAGATATTTTCACATTTAGCTCTATATGATAATGGGTGCACTTGTCTTATTACCTCATCATTTTGAAAAAGTGATTGCTAATTGAAATATCCATTGAAAAGTGGTGACACCATTATGTATAATACAAACCTAGTTGATTCAACAAGTTCTTATCCAAGTTTATCTTTACAAGTTTCTCTTGGAGGTATTGATGAAAACCTCATGTGGTGGAATGCCCTTGCAAAACCTCAATGAACTTTTATGAGAACCCTAATAGGATTAACTAGAGGGACCTCTTAGTCATTATCTAAGATGTTCCATTATACATTGAATAGCTGATATTTAAGTTGAATGTGGATGATGTCACCCTTGGGATAATTACAAACAATTAATTATGTTCCTAATAACTCTAAAACACTCTCGTACCACTTGCCTTCCTTATACTCTAAAACTGTCAATGAGCAGTATACATAATTCTAAATCTTTTGAATAAAATAATAAAAAGGAAGTATCAGGAAGTACAAGTAAACCCGCTGGGGTACTGAACAGGTCTGCTGGTAGCGGGGCCATGCTTGTATGGTACTAAGGTAAACCTTTCGGGGTACTAAACAGGCTTGCTGGCAACGGGGCTATGCCAGGTAAAGGGAGTTGAAAAACATAAAGTGGCACACTTAAAACTGAACAAAAACCCTTGGGTCTCATTCTGAAGCATTATCAAATCAAGGCTAGGAGATGACCTTTATATATCTCAGATGATGTTCTTAAGAACCTTCAAGTATCCACTTTAGGGTTCTATATTTAAAATAAATAGGTTTGCATGAGAAGTGGGACCCTCAGTATATGTAATTCACCTTACCTAAAAAAGAAGAGCTTCATCTCTAAAAACTTGGATAAGAAACGTTTTAATAATCTTGGGATGTATTCTCTTATGTGTTCCTCTCTTCAAATGAGATCTAAAAACTATTCTATATCACTTTTACTTTAAAAGGTAATCTATCCAGGGAGGCCTATTAGTCAAATTCATTTTGAAAACTCTTGGCCACTTTCCTATAATCATATTAGAGTCACAATCAACCCTTTCTCCTAACTTTGATAAAAAATAGATTGGATAAGACTTAACTTCAGAGATTTCATGATCGAGTGAAGAGTATCATCAATTGTGAAATTTTGAATATCATTGTTGCATGAGGACATGCAATGACTTAAGCATGGGGGAATGTTGAGTCTCCATTTTGACACTTCTAATACCCTCTATTACCCCCTATTCGAGCCTATTTTACCTATGTTATGAGTATAAACTTGATCGTTACCTCAATAGATATACTTAATGACCTTGTTCATGTGCATAAGAGGTAACTTATAATTAAAGCATGGTTTGTTTAGTTTTCTTGAGTTAAAATGATTAAATGTTTGATTTTGCATGATCCTAATCATTTGACTCTTAAGAAGCATTGATCTGGTACTTCTTGGGTGTCTAATCTGGCACCAACACCTACTATGTGCTAATCTGGTACTCATGGCTACAATTGTGCTAATGCGGTACTAAAACTCTACCTACAGGATTCTAGTACCAACATTCTGGTACTGGTTTTGTTACCTCAATTTCCGGGCTGATGAATATAAATCTCAAAATATGGAGACATGGGGTTTGTCCAGAAATTTGTTTCCATTCAAAACCATGATCTAGAATCTCTAGATCTCACACGTGTGGACCTCTAGCTTAGGGGGAATGATTCAGCCTAAAAATCGTCAAATATTTCTAAACTGTCATATTGCGCCTTGAGTTTCGTACAAATGGAAGAATATCTTACAAAACCATCCAATGGGTGTTTAGAAACTATATCTAGATACAAAACCCATAAATAGTTTCCCAAAATTTATAACGGATAGAGAGATAGTGAAGGCTCCTTAACCTGAATTTGTGATATTTGGTGAAAAACCCAGATTTTGTGCATAAAGAGTTTGAACGAATTATAAGTTGGGGGATTTGTTCTGATCCATCCCCATTGAATTTCCTCGTATAAATATGAAGGAAGGAGTACTGAGAGGGGAGGAATTGTTATGTTGTACTACTAGTTCTTGAAGGAAGGGAATTCCATATTGTTATGATGATGTATTGGCTTGTGAACATATATTTTCTATAAGTCTCTTTGTTGGAAAGTAATATGAATTACAGTTGTTGATATTGTGCATTTTTGGAACCTACTATCCTGTGATTTTTTCCATCTTCCATGTTGGAATCGGTAAGGGCCCACCGTTCTAACATGGTAAGATTGTTGTAAAATATAGCATAGTTTTTTTTCTTGTACATGTTTGTTTTAGTCCTGTACCTATGTAATGCTTGTTGTTAGCTTGATTTCTTATCTGAATTAGAAATATTCTGAATGTAAGTGGCAAAGTGTGAGTAGTGTTCAATGTGTTATTGCTGGTATAACAAATCTGGTGCACCATAGTTTTAGGAATTTTATTTAGCTTGTTGTCAGAAATATGCATGATAGGATAGGTTTAACAATCTTTGAAGTTTGATTATTTACATTTATGAATCTGAGTTAATTTTCAGAATTTTTTGAGAGTTGTAACATGTGTTAGCCAAGGGGCCATTCAAGAATTCCATCTCTTGTATTACATGAACCAGTAAATGGATTATGCTCCTGTTATATAAGCTAGACAGTTCTTTTTCAAGGCTGCAAGATTTGATTGAGTGTGAGGAATTAGATATGGATTGCTTGCAAGTTATTATTGAATTAAGTTGTTACAGAAAATGAGATTAGATCTCCATCTCTCACCCTGCATGCACCTACAATGGAGTGCCTTCCTCTACCTGTTATTTCTTCTAAAATTGATTGATGTTTTATTTTGAGAATATGCAACATGTTAATTGTTGTTAGTTTAGTTTCTATAGGAGATAGAATCAAAGTTCATATTTTCCTTTCATGAGCCATCAATGAACAGGTCCATCACCTAAGCAAGAACTTTAGATCATATGCTTGTTTATGAGTTTTTCTTTATAATTTTTGAATTGCGTGAAGAGTGTTATCTTTGAAGTATGAAAACATAGTGTTATGTTTCTTGATTGAGCTATACTCATTAGACATAGGAACCTATCTGTTATCGACACATATAGTGCATCAACTCTACTGATTATGAATCCCGGTTGATAATTTATGTTTGGTAATATATTATGCAAATAATTGCACCAACACTCACCAAGGTGAAATAGGGTGAAAGGAATAATGTCCAAGCATGTGTTCTATAATCAAAAGAAGATTAAATGCAACATGTTTAAATGCCTCAAATATTAGGGTGATTACCGACCACACCTGACTTGTACCGCATGGAGCAAGACCCATCTGCCTTCCATAAGCTAGTTGGTGTGGTGGATGTGTTGAAAATGGATAAGAGGGTGGTGATAGAGTGGGCTCCTATATGTGAAAGTGGACATTGTTGGTAATGTAGTCTCTCGATACTCTATATCTACAACCTGAGGGCCTCAAGACATGATCTCTTTAGTTATCCCACAAAACGGGTATAACATCTGGCTCCTACTTGGGGACATGTGCTCATCGTAGAATGCATGAGAACCAAAACATCTCATGGTGTTCCTACATTGAAACAATAAACCATAAAATATAGGGTGGTTTTATCACCCTTCATCCATATATATCAAAATCCAAATGAAAACTAATCTAGAAAAGATAATTTTAACATTTTTTCAAAAAATTCTAAACTAAGCATGAAATCAATATGCAAGTAGATAAAAATGAAATTTGAAATGCATATAAACTAATATCAACAATCATTATGAAAATTAAAGGAAATAAATATGACCTACCTACTTACCTGGGGTCTTGGGGCCCTGAAGATCGAGTGATAGGTGATGCCAAGTGAAGTCATACAACCAGTGCAACCAGTTGATCATCTCATCAAAGTATCTCCCCATGTGCTTGATTATATAAAAAAACACAGATAAGCCAAGCACATAATGATCATGAGCATAAATAGATATATAATCATGAAATGAAATGAAACTCGTGGAGATGGGTGGGAGGGAGAAAATCCTGCTGGAAAGAATATCCACAACTTTGATCATCCAAGGAATCCTGCTTTAAGTGATAGCCACAAGCTCAATCAACCCATATTTGAAGAGGAATATCTAATATAAATGATGATTCATGTTCATTCACACAAAAATATCCACCACTTGTTAAATATTGAGAAGAGACAAGAGAGCGAAAGAAGACTGCATGGATTCCTGGGGAAGACAATAAGAGGTAAGGGATAACCTCATGTCTAGAGAGAAAGTCCTCCCTCAGACTTAGGAAATGTTTTTTATTTATCTGTGAATCCCCAACACAAGTCTCAATATGAAATTACTTCTCTTTGGTAGTGTGGACCTTGGACTATTTGGGTTGGCCATGATCTAATGCCTATCAAAATCTGAACAAAATTGTTGAAAATTATCATAGAACAAATATGCATCCCCAGAAGGGTACATGTCAAGGGATGATGGAATATCACCCTGATTATGCTACGATAAGTCATATTTGAAGGGGAAGAATAAATCTGTAACCATGTCATCACTAGGTTTCCAAACATATGAACCATACATGCATGAAGACCAGTCCTCTGAAGATGACATTTCAACCCCCTATGCCTAAGATCCACCCTCAATGTCATAAATGGGATCTTTATAAATAATGAATCAACCCACATCCCATTTACGTCTCCCAACCTGTATGAAATCATCATTGTGGTAATCAACTATATCAGAAGGTTGTTCCATGATTTCACCTATATCATAGGAGTTGATTACTTCTTCACAATACTAGACAACTTCATCTTATTCAAAATGGAAAGTAGATAAAAATGTCTCATTCAAGCCTTCTATAAGAGAAACTTCATCGAGATCATTTTGGCAGTTTTATTCATTTCCAAAGTCATGGAACAAAGCATCATCAAGGTTTTCAAAAGGATTATAACTCTTCATTTTCTCTTCTTGATGTGAAGGAGAAGAAGAGGTTTGAATGTCCTCATCAAGTGGAAGGGAAGATACTTCATCTTCATCATATGTCTCATCTGTATCTTCTTCATCAGGATCTTCTTCAAGATTTTCTTCATCCTCATCTACCAGAAAACCTTCTATGCAAAGAACATATTTGACATCTTGGAAAGTATCTTGCAAATTCTGGGCAGTTGGCCATGATTGCTTGAGAAATCCTTAAATGATATTGCTAGAAGAAGGGATTCTCTTTGGATTACATGAGTGTGCAAGAAAATTCCTTTGACTTGATTCTAGTGAAGATGCAAAAAAATTCATTAGCACATCCTCATGTAGCACATATAGGATTGAAGAATACTTCTTATAATTTATCACATGGGTGACTGCTAGAGTGGGATCGCCATTAAATTTAGGGCAGTTTACTCTCCATTCTGTTGGGAAATGTTTTGGATATCCAGAAATATCCTGAACATCAAAGGAGGGGTAAACCTTATGGAATTACCATGGTAAGTCCCGTGAGGGCATGGTTCCATAAATTAGGGTAATACCTCAATGGAGTCTCTAAATGAGCTCAAGGCTGATCAAAGGATGGAAAGGGATAGGGGAAAAGTGGGTTCTTGGGAAGGTGGAGTCGCCTGATGAGCTTCAAGAAGGTCTCATAAAAAAGGTACAAATGGAGCTTCCCTTTGGTGGATTTGCCAGGCAAGCCAGGGAAAAGGATTTTTGATAGCTTTCCAAAGTGTCATTAGGGTTTGGAAGAGGATTCAAAATCCTCCTTGGAAACGATGCTAAAATGTTATTTCACACATTTTAGGTTGGGAAAAGACCAACCCAACCACCAATTGGTGAAAACTTAGAGAGCACCTACCCACTATCACCTTAGTCAGGTGTTCCCATATCTTTAGAGGTGAGGCAATCACCTCAAAGGGGGAATCTTGGTGACCCTAGGGGGGATTGAGATGGAAAATGAGAAGTATGGATGGGTTCCCCTAAAGGTCAATTGTAGATGGTATAGGGAAATTGGTAACGATTCTTGGGAAAGGATTAGGGTTCCTAATGTTTTGAGTGCCCTTCCGAGAGAAAAATACCTTCCCGAGACACAATGAAAACCATGTATACAATGCAATATGTTAGGTGGAAAATAAAGTTAAGATTTTTTTCCCTAATTTCGGAAACAATCAGTGATATATATCAGAATATAAAAGATAATAAGAGTTGAAAAATAAGTGCTAAAAGACTAGTTAAGTAAGAAAGAGACAAGCTAGTAAAGACTAGTTGAACTCAAGAATGAAAGAGAAAGACTTTTAGCATAAAAGAAAGGTTGCCAAAAAAATATTATTGCAGTGATATTTATCAGCCTTATGTATGTAGGAAACCAAGATTTATAATAGAAAATTCAGCCAATAAAAATCAATTCAAACTATCCCAAAAGGTGTGCCTAGGTTAGTAGTTTGTTAGGGAAAAGTTATAACCAATCTCTAGGGTTAGTTTAGGAGTTATCTAGGGTTAGAGACTTAGATTTATGCATCCCTAATGGATTTAGGTTGGTTTTCTTGCAACATAAAGTTTTAGTGGGTGAAAGAGGATGCTTGAATCAGGAAAGATATCCTAGGGCTCAAGGAACTATTTCCAAGTGAGAGAACTTCAAAACTTCAAGTTTCACTGCTTTATTTCTCCAATGCAATGACTAGTGCCTTTGATTATGGGTTGATGGGGTCAAAAGTAAAGAGCTAGAGCTACTACCTCCTTGGGGGTATACATTTTCTTAATTCCCAAGGCAAGTAACCTAGCTAGGGTTTAAAACTAAGGGGTGTATATCCTTATACTTCTTTAGAAAACCCTTGCAAACAACAACTCTATGCTTAAAATTATGGTGGAGCTAAAGTAGGGGTGTATGCACTTATAATTCCTACATAGCCTTAGAAAAATAAACCTTGATCTT
>JASDQU010223807.1:0-17609 GCA_032191745.1 Picea mariana | reverse complement strand
TACAACTTCCTGTGTTCAAGCGCCCACTTGAAATTCTGAGGACAACAGTCCTCCCGAGCACCTCCCAACCTCCCTAAGATATTAATGATTAAATAAGAATTCAACTTTACAGATAAATCAGTTCATACCAATGTTACTTTGTTCTATAAATCTTGTCTTCTGCTGCTTTCTCTATCATTCTTCTCTGCTTCTGCTCTGCTCTATCGTTCTGATCTGCTTTTTCTCTACTCTATCGTTCTGCTCTGCTTCAGCTCTGCTCTATTGTTCTGTTCTGCTACAGCTTCTCATTTTTGCCATTCTACTCTTCTTCAACTCGTTCTGTTCTTCTTCTCTGTATTTCATCTGCTATGTATGTCCTTTTCTCCAATCCACATTTCAATTCATTTCATTATGTATATCAACCAAACTTCATTCTTAACTCGTTCTCCTTTCTCCTTTTCTTACTATTTCATTCTTTTTCACGCAGAATCTCCAACACCATACAATGTCACTCATTTTATTTTATAGATTCTGCTATGATGGTTCCACTTCCCATCTCCTTCGACAAGAACAACGACAACTGTCTCAGCAACTGAATCGTCATCTGAAACATTAACTGATTCTTCATAATGAGTCTGTTTCACTAATAGAAATCATATTCAGTCGTTAACTGTGAGAGAGAACAGTGACCCTCTGATAAATATTAGAACCAACGGTTCAGATCAAATCGGGATTTCACTCATCGCGATTTCGGCATTTGCGATGTCAAAATTCACAAGTCCTCCGGACTCGTGATTCTCTGATTCCCGATGGCTCCTTTCATACGCTAGCCCTCCTGAGCTTAGCTCCTGGTCAACGTGACCTTCACTCTGTGACCACAACCTTATGTTTCTCTATCGGGGTTTCGGCGTTTTCAGTGACGAGATGCACACGTACTCGGAACTCCCGATTCTCCCATCCCCGATGTGCTCCTTTCCCGAGCTTTAGCCCCTTTCGGCTACACAATGGTCCATGTGACCGTCAACACATGACCTCGGTCAAACCTCTCATCGGGGTTTCGGCATTTTTGATGTCGTCATGCACATGCCTATAGAATTCCCGATCCCCGATTCTCCGATGAAGGAAATCAACGGTTTAGATCTCATTCTTATCCAATGGCTGTGATTACATCGCGAAATCGCATATCGCGATTTCGGAGTTCTTGATGTCAAGATATTTGACATTACAAAGTGCTGATTCCCGATCCCTGATACTCCATGCAAAGATTCAACAGTCCAGATCACTTCTAGCTCAACGGCTCAGATTACATCGCAAAATCGCATATCGCGATTTCGGAGTTTCTGTTGCCGTGTGTTCTTGACATATCAAAGTCCCGATCGTCGATGCCTCTGCTGACGTCACACGTGGTTTGACACATGTTAGATCCTGCCACATGTCACTCTGATTTGTGAATTGCATGAGCCTGAAGTGTTAGATCTGCCTGACACCTGTCATTCTCTGGTTGTGCCATGTGTCCCTAGCTGACGTGGACTACTATCGTGAATTAGATCGATGGTCTAGATCACATGTTGATCTGACGGTTCAGATTCAGTCGAGATTTCGCATATCGCGAAATCGGGGTTTTCGTTGCATTGTGTTCTTTGCATTATGAAATCCTGATCCCCAAAACTCCGATGAGGAGAATCAACGGTCCATATCTCATGCTTTCTTTAACAGCTGAGATCAAATCACGATTTCGGGGTTTTCATTGTCGAGTGAACTGGACATTTCAAAGTCCCGATCCCCGAATCTCCGATGATTTATCTCCCTTGCAACTTCTGCAAATCTGACAGTTGTCGGCCTTTCGGGAAATTTGAATGGGATCCAACGANTGATCTGACGGTTCAGATTCAGTCGGGATTTCGCATATCGCGAAATCGGGGTTTTCGTTGCATTGTGTTCTTTGCATTATGAAATCCTGATCCCCAAAACTCCGATGAGGAGAATCAACGGTCCATATCTCATGCTTTCTTTAACAGCTGAGATCAAATCGCGATTTCGGGGTTTTCATTGTCGAGTGAACTGGACATTTCAAAGTCCCGATCCCCGAATCTCCGATGATTTATCTCCCTTGCAACTTCTGCAAATCTGACAGTTGTCGGCCTTTCGGGAAATTTGAATGGGATCCAACGATCTCGTCTATATTCCTTCTTCTCTGTAAACTTCTGTTGCGCACGTTTTCTTCAATGCGCATGTTTTCTTCAATGTTGTTCCTCATGTGCTTTTACGTCCGAATCCCCAAGGGTTTTATCCTTCATATCTTGCCATTTCTGTTGTTGCCATCAAAGACAACAATCATCAACACGCATTCGTTGTTTGTTCAATATTTTTCAACATTCATACCATAATCTATGTGGAAGTGACTTTCCATGCAACATGCACAATGCCATATCTTTCAGGGATCTATTTTTCCACTTATCCACTCTGTTTTTTTGCAGAGTATAAGGAATCGTGTGCTGCAATTGAATCTCAACCTTAAGACAAAGATTTTGTATCTCATGGTTTACATACTCCCTCCCCCCCCTCGCCCAACATTATATTTTCAGAGGAATTTAATATTCTTTCCTCATTATGTCTCAACAAGGGATTTGAAATATTTGAGGTGTTGAAATACCTCATATTTTTTCCTAAGAAAGAAATTCCATGTGAAGCGTGAGAAATCATCAAAAAAATTGAGAAAGTAACTTGCGTTACTAATTGATGGATGTGGAAAAGGGCCCATGAGGTCACTATGGATCAAATCCAAAGTAAAGGAGTCCTTCTTAGTATTTCATTTGTTGTGTTGACACGAATTTTAATTTTTTCTACCCTTTAAAACTGAAGCTTCATCTTTTCCTAAGTCATGGAGTCGCCCTTAGTCCAAAAAAAAAAAAAATGGAGGCGGAGTCTTTCTTTCCTTTTCAGGTTTCAAAATTCGGTTTTTCTCAAGGTATGATCTTCAAACATCCCATTTTCTTAGTGTTGAAATCTTGAAACCGTTTAGCATATTAAAAAATTAAAAAAAAGGGGGGGGAAGAAACAAATGTTACATTTTCCATCGCTTTCCACAAAGTACTCTTGAATCTCTAATGAATTAAACTCCTAAATGCAATCATCTTTCCCTTTGTCTTTCGCAATTCTAGTTTCTTTCTACTAAAGCATTTTCGAACTCTCAACCTTCGAACTCTCGATCCTCAATTTTCTGAAAAGTAAAAGTAAAAAATAATTATTCACTAATCTTGATTAATTAAATCTTTAATATGAATGATTAGTGCCTCACTAATCCCATCGCAATTTCATGATCCGGGGTTTACTTATGACATATCTCCTTACATCAGGATCCCTGAAGTTCCGAAATGCGAAATCGCATTTTCTTTAAGAAAATTCTAAGATTAAGGTTAAGTTGTTTTCAAAACATGATTAGTGATAACTAAGTTTCTTTTCACATTTCGGGAATTGAGGAAGGCAACGATTTTCAAAATTTCAGTTTTGAAATTGTCGATATACAACAGTATTAATAATGGATAAATGAAGATATTTTTTGACACGAAAGCATATCTACAGGCATATCTTCCATTAAAGCATTAATTTTTCATCGCCTGTATTAGTACGCTCGTCATAACATAAATTAAAGGTTAATAAAGGTCATGTGTTTCAAACTTCATTCTTATCCTTTACATCTGTACAAAATCACATTTATCTAGTTTTATACACATTTTCTCTCTAAACAGGTTTCTAGTCCAGTGCAAACATCATGGCACCTAAGAAGGCACCCAAGAAAAGTGAAGAAGTTGTAGAAAGTTTGCATCCAGACGGAGACGTTATATCTGATACAATAACGCATGCCATCGATACCATCAAATCCTGGAGGCAGATTTTTGAAACTCTGGATTATGAAATTAAGAATTTCCTTGATGTTGCCAACAACAAACTCCGAGACATAGCGGAGTCTGAACTTCACAAAGTAGCTACATGGCCATGACTCATGACTTATAATGACATGATCAGTTGGGCCTTAGAGAGAACAGACAGTCGACGGGTCATCATTGGCTCTTTCAGACCAGAACATATACAAGTAATGTATAAACTATCTCCCAGTCCCAAGTATATTTATAATAAAGATTTCGTGAGTGATTTTCAAAAGAAAGAATGTTTTGAGTCAGACCAAACATATCCTGGCATAATCAAAGACAGGTGGAGACATGAAGAAAAATCTAGGCCCGACAACCATGGTATTTATGCCATAGCCTCATTAAATGAGTATATGGTCTATGTGGCGATGATGTTATGTAGACGTTTCGGGAAGAAAAGTCCTACCCATTTCCCTGCAGAATGGGTACCTCTTTTGCAAGAGGCAGCAGCAGGTTACAACTTCAATTGGGATAAGATTTTATCTGATAAAATAGAAAAAGAGGTCATGGAATATCAGACTACAAGATCCAAAGGCCGACCAATAGCCTTTATATGTCTGCATACATCATGGATGATATTGTTGGAAGATTGGTTGTTGTCATTGATGTCAACCCTAGTCATGTGTTTTGGACCCCAAGATTGATAAAGGCATTTGGACATGAAGGACAATGCATATGCATATACAACACCCATGAATGGATAGTATACATCATGTTTTTTCCAGTGGTATGTGGCACGTCACGTGGATCCTCATGGTTGAGGAGAAATGGATTTTTGAAGATGACAAAGTGAATTGAAGAAGGAAGTACATGTAGGCCCTGAAGATAATTAAAGAAAAGAATTACAAAATAAGAAAGTGTCAGGTCATCCCTAATGTTAAAATGAAGTGACATAAATGGTATAAGTAAACATCATTATACATTCATTTTGATACAAGTCAAATTTCAAAGGAAATAAGAAGTAAATAGGGCCGGATTTCAAGGGAGGATGAAGTCTTTTGGTGATGTGCTCTAAGGTATGTTATTTTTAGGTCATCTTACCATTTTTTTCTATAACTTTTTTTCTAGAATGATTCAGATGGTGAAATGACTATGGTATTGAGAAGACATATCAAGGTACCTTTGGTAAAAAAAATATCTCTTGATTCACTATAATTATGGAGATACACTCTGTGGAAGATAAGGTTTGTGACCAGTCTTGAAGCTAGTCAATAAACAGGTGTTCTGGGTAAAACAATCATAACTTCTTCATAGAGAATCCAAATGATGTCGGACAAATTTCATTGGAAATAGTATGGACTGTAGTTTCATTTATGTTATTTTCAGAATTGGATGTTAAATATTGAGAGCGGGTTATTATGTACAAGGTCAGTCTCCTGAATAGACTAGAATTGAATAAAGTCTACCATTCTTTCTATAACTTCTTTTTGGGGAGGATTCAAGGAGTGAAACTTGGAGGAGTTTCAGAGAATACATTGAGTAATATTGTATATAGGATCAGAGTACTCCAAGAATTGAAGAATTGTAGAAATTGAAGAAGTCTCAGGAAGCATTATCAGGTTGTATGTGATGATTGGTTTATGGTGATGATTTAATGTAAAGTTTTATTATCTCTCATACATTCTTGGGTGGAAGGAAGGGGCAAGGATGGAGAGTTCAACTCTCTCTTGATATTGGAGGATATTATCTTCCTCTTGGAGGTTTATCCCTCCCTTTACATTTGGAAGTTGTAGCTACCTTTGGAAGTCATTACTTCCCTTAAACAAAAACTATTGATTATTTCTCATATATTGTGCATGGTGTATTGTGGTGTATTGGTGTAACTCTTATACTATTTTTCATTGCTCATTGGATATAATTGAATGGTTTAAGTATAAGTTAAAAAGGTTTTTAAATTGTACTTGATACTGATTCACCCCCCTCTTAGTATCAACAATTGGTATCAGAGTGGGTTACCTTCAGTACAATTTAACCACTGGAAGGAAGATCCTATGAAGAAATGGAAGACAAAATTCCAAATGGGATTCCAGCATTTGATGGAAGAAATTTTGAATACTGGAGTAATAGAATGGAAACTTACTTGAAATATCTTGGGGTAGATGTTTGGTTCTCAGTTGCTTAAGGATACAATGCTTTGAAGAAACCAAAGACTGCAGCTTAGAAGGAAGCAAAAAGGAACAATACATTGGCAATAGATACCATCCTGGATGGACAAATTCAGTGAAATCCAATATGGGATCATGTGCATCATCAAAAGAGATTTGGGACAAGCTACAAGAACTTTATGTAAGGGAAGACGTAGAAGAAGAAGAAGAAAAAGAAGTTGAAGAAAATTACAACATCTCAGATTTCAAAGAAGAAAATAGAGGTCAGTTCTTTTTCTTTAATTGTGAAGGAGTAGGTCATGTTGAATTTGAATTTCCTCATCCAAGGATTGAAAGAAATGACACTAAAGAAGAAAATTCCAATGAAGATGAAGAAAATCATGAAGAAAAAATTATTCAACAAGAAGATGAGAATCTTAAAAAATTGAAGCACGTTGAGATTGAAAATAGCAAGCTCAAAGACACGCAAAGAAAACTAAGAAGTGCATTGGGTAGTTGTGAAAATACAATTGTAATCTTGAAGAAACAATTAGAATACTTTGAGAAACTAAGAGATGAAACCATTTCCTTGAAAACTCTACTTGAAGAAGAAAAAAGAATAGGAGAAGTAAGGAATGTCCAAATGAAGAAGAAAGAAGAAGATTGTGAGAAACTTGAACAAGAAGTTGTCTCATTGAGGAAGATCTTAAGAAATTCTCAAGTGCCAAAATACTTAACACATCTTGGATGCATGGGTGAAANGAAAACTCTACTTGAAGAAGAAAAAAGAATAGGAGAAGTAAGGAATGTCCAAATGAAGAAGAAAGAAGAAGATTGTGAGAAACTTGAACAAGAAGTTGTCTCATTGAGGAAGATCTTATGAAATTCTCAAGTGCCAAAATACTTAACACATCTTGGATGCATGGGTGAAAATTCATACAAAGAAGATGCAAATACCAACAAGAAGTTTGAAGAAAGAGCTACACAGACAATTGATGAGAAGTGGACCAGGATACTAGAAAGCAGGAATGATTACAAAAGAGATGAATATCCAAGAAGACCTCCTACCTTCAGGAATCAAAGAAGCTTCAATCAGTATGAAAGAAACTGAAAAATAATAGATCATGAACCCAGATGGACTACATCACAAAGAAGCCCACTTACTCCAAGATATTAAAATTTCTTTCTTGGTCATTGTTATACTTGAAAAATTTTTGGACATAAGGCAATTAATTGCAGAATCAATGAAAGGAACACATACACAAGAAAAATGAATGGTGTAGATAGAAGATATGGAAATAATCATGGATTTGTCAAAAAAAATTATAATTCATTCTCCCCATTGATGGACAAAAATATTTCATGCTACAATTGTAATTATCTTGGTCACAAAGCACGAGATTGTAGATATATGAATGAAGATGTTCCTATGCCAACCACAATATGCAGAAGGAAAGAGATTTCAAACAATGAAGATTGTTTAATAGCATTGACCGTTGACGAATGTAAAGAAGAATATGAATGGTACATAGACAGTGGATGTTCTTCACACATGACCGGGGATCAAGACAAATTCATCAGTTTGAAGAGAAAGGGTGGTAATGTTTCATTTGGAGATGACTCATCTCCCAAAATACTTGGAGAAGGTGTAGTAGATCTTGTAAGAAAAAATGTAAAAGAAAATAATGTTCTATTGGTTGAAGACTTGAATCAGAATCTACTCAGTGTTAGTAAAATGTGTGATCAAGGATACACTGTTATGTTTGATTCTCGAAAATGTAAAATAAGAGAAAATAACTCAAGAAGATTGGTTGCAACTGCAACAAGAAGACCGAACAACATATACATCCTAGACATGAAGAAGAGAGAGAAGACAAAAGCCACACAAAAAGATTCTAAGGAAGAAAAAGTCCCAAAGACAAAAAATAAGGATGAAGTATTATTGAGTGCCACATGTTCAGGGGGAGCAACCCCAAAGAAGAGAGTTACATTTTTCCATTAAACTCAGGGGGAGCAGCCCTAACCTTTTCCATTGATGTCAAAGGGGGAGAGAAATTTGGATCATGATGATAGGGGAGCATGAGTGTTTCCATCAATGACAAAGGGGGAGATTGTTGGAAGATTGGTTGTTGTCATTGATGTCAACCCTAGTCATGGGTTTTGGACCGCAAGATTGATAAAAATATTTAGACATGAAGGACAATGCACATGCATATACAACACCCATGAATGTATATTATACATCATGTTGTTTCTGGGGGTATGTGGCATGTCACGTGGATCTTCATGGTTGAGGAGAAATGAATTTTTGAAGATGACAAAGTGAATTGAAGAAGGAAGTACATGTAGGCCCTGAAGATAATTAAAGAAAATAATTACAAAATAAGAAAGTGTCAGGTCATCCCTAATGTTAAAATGAAGTGACATAAATGGCATAAATAAACATCATTATACATTCATTTTGATACAAATCAAATTTCAGAGGAAATAAGAAGTAAAGAAGGTCGGATTTCAAGGGAGGATGAAGTCTTTTGGTGATGTGTTCTAAGGTATGTTATTTTCAGGTCATCTTACCATTTTTGATATAACTTGTTTTCTAGAACAATTCAGATGGTTAAATCACTATGGTATTGAGAAGAAATATCAAGGTACCTTTGGTAAAATTTTCAGCTCTTGATTCACTATAATTATGGAGATACACTCTGTGGAAGATAGGGTTTTTGACTAGTCCTGAAGCTAGTCAATAAATAGGTGTTCTGGGTAAAAAAGTCATAACTTCTTCATAGATAATACAAATGACGTGGGAAAATTTTCATTGGAAAGAGTACGGATTGTAGTTTCTTTTGTACGAGTTTCAAAATCATATGTTAAATATTGAGCGCGGGGAATTCTGTACAGGTCCGGTCTCCTGAATAGACCAGAATTGAATAAAGTCTACCATTCTTTCTATAACTTCTTTTTGGGGAGGATTCAAGGACTAAAACTTGGAGGAGTTTCAGAGAATACATTTCGTAATATTATATATAGGATCCAAGTACTCAAAGAATTGAATAATTTAGAATATTGAAGAATTCTCAGGAAGCATTATTAGGTTCTATGTGATGATTGGTTGATGGTGATGATTTAATGTAAAGTTTTATTATCTCTCATATATTATTGGGTGGAAGGAAGGGGAAAGGATAAAGAGTTCAAATCTCTCTTGATATTGGAGGATTGTAGCTTCCTCTTGGAGGTTTATCCCTCCCTTTACATTTGGAAGTTGTAGCTACCTTTGGAAGTCATTACTTCCCTTAAACAAAAACTATTGATTATTTCTCATATATTGTGCATGGTGTATTGTGGTGTATTGGTGTAACTCTTATACTATTGTTCATTTCTCATTGGATATAATTGAATGGTTTAAGTATAAGTTAAAAAGGTTTTTAAATTGTACTTGATACTGATTCACCCCCCTCTCAGTATCAACAGATATATGCTTCACAACTCCTTTCCCTTTGATGAATTGGAGTTGGAATCTGACTTACCTAGAACCTATTCATGAATATCATTCTAAACTTTGGGAAGAAAACGCCTAGGCCCCATTCTATGAAATATGTCATTTCATGGTGATACCACTACATCAGATGTTGTACGTCTATGCACCTCCCTGCATTTCAAATTTGGTCATAGGAAGCCTCAGGGAAGTTTTTGACTAGTTTATAGAGGAGAATTTCTCCTACATCAGAGTTTTCGTATGTTCAATCCCTCCACATGCACTCCCAAAATTACTCCCTAACAGACTGGTGTGCAGAGAGGTATCTCATCAAATAGTAACAGGTGGAATTGGGATAGAATTAAAGAAGGCTCAAAAGAAGTCTTGGTTATTTTTTCTCGTTCAGATTGGGAAATGTTTGCTACTCAACTTGGGTCATTCCAAAGTTGAAGCGACAGCGCTAGAGGAGGTCAAATTGGTAGACCTAGAACAAAAGAAGCATGGACCTTACCAATTAGTGGGAAAACACATGGCCCATTGTAATATGAAGGCTTATGAACATGATAAGGCCCCTTGTGATGACATGTTCAAAGGGACTAGGACCTATGAGGAGGTGTTAGAGAGGGTACATACACTGCTATCCAACTTTCAAGCTAGTTTTCAAACCTTCCAGAAGCATAGATGGAGTGGTCTGTCCAAAGTATTGCAAGGAGAAGCAATCACCCTTCCTCAAGAACAAGAAGATACTCCTCCAGGCTTCGGAAAAGAAGCACAGGATAAAGTCAATCCTGAAGAAATTCCATAGGAGACTGAAATATCTTCACAAAATGAAGAGGCCTTGCAGACAGAAAATTCAGAGATGGAAATGGAGAGGAGGTCCGGGACACCTCTCGAGTCCTGTAATTCCACTCCCCCTTCGTCACCTGTTGTTGATGTCAATATACCTAAATCCATAGGAGAAACAAGATCTACAGAGATAGGAATTCCCATAGCTTCCTTAACCCCTTTACAGTCCTCCTTTGGACTCCCACAGATGGGAGCCATATATGTTAGTGATCTCAGCCCTATCTTCAGAGATGAGATCCCTACTTCTGATTATTTTTTAAGCAAAAAGAGGAAGGTTTTTCTAAAACAAGAGATGTATATGAGAGAGGGGGGTATGGTGAAGAAGCATAGGGCCTTAATAGATGGTCAGAATTTGGAAGAGGAATATTTCACTACGGAGATAGCAGGCTCCATGGGAGCCATGGCAACAACAAACCTTTTTACTTTGGAAAACATGGGAACAAGGATAAAGAAGAGTAACCACACAATAGCTCAATTGCAAGAGTAGTTAAAGAATGATGAGAAAAACATTAGAGAAGAGGCGAATAAAATCTTGGAGCATGCAAGAGTTGTTGAAAGGCAAGAAATTCAATCACTTAAATCAAGCCTGGACGAAATGAACCAGAGGATACAAGCAAGTCAGGTGCAGGTTACTCAACAAAAGGAGCTCATAAAATAGATACAAGTTAAGTTAAATTTGACAGAATTTCAGGTTGTAGACTTAAAGGCTTTCCAGACCCTCTCGCTGGAAGCACATACAAAGATGGAAGTCGAGCAGCAGAAATTGATCTCCAAAATAGAGATCATCCAGAATTACTTTCAAGAGGTAAGCAAATCCCTTGATAATATTATTTTACTGGAAAAAGAGGTTAAAGCAACAAGGAATACCTTCTAGAAAGAATTTTCATTTTCAGGAAACAAAGAGATGTCGATAAATCTAAAGATTTCTGTCACAAAACAGATAAGAGGAGACATCATGCTCAAGGTATGGGAAATAGACATATCTGAAAATAAGAAGATAGTCAAAGAAATCAAAGATGACAGTGTGAGAATCTTTGATTCTTTGGATAAGTAAGCATTAGGTATTGAAAGAAATGATTTCTCTGATCCACTGGGGAAGATAAACATTGTGAAACAATAGTTGAACTGGAAAGAGAGCTTGAATGAGATTCAGGCAGAAATTTCACAGCTAAAGGAAATCGATGCCAACCTAATAGATAGATGGCTGGTAAAGTCCAATTTAAAGTTGCAAATGATCAGGTTTTTTGATAAAGTTTTTGAATACCAGTTTCCAAAGGTCCAAAGAAAGTTTTATCTTTTTGAAGCTAAGGATATTCCGACACCTCCTAGAAATTTTGTTTATTTTCTGGAGAAATGTATTGAATGTATAGCATCAAAGGAGGGAGAGACTTCAACTAAACAGTGAAGTATCGTTTGGAAGATAATACAATTGAAATGATAGACAAACAAAAGTAAATCATGCAACTGTTAAGGTTGCAGTTTTGTAACTATTTTTCTCCTAAAAATTAGGAGATTGCTAACAATCAAGTATTGATGACCTTGTATAAATACAAGGAGCGAAGAATGAAAAAAGGCTTTTTTTTTTCTCTAAAAAGGCATTGTGACGAAGTAATTTTCAAGAGACTTTGAATTAATAGAAATGCAGATTGAAGATTCCAAATTTTGTCAAATCTGAGTTATGTGTTCCTCTGTCTTTTCATCTTTCTTTCATATATCTAATTGATGAATGCTTGGATACAATTTAGTACAACCTTTACTGTGGAAATTATTATTCTTGTTATTTAAATCATTTACAGTTTTTCCTCTGTATCAGTTATCAGCAGATACAAGACCTGTAAATGTTTAGATTTCAATATCATATGCTTCATTAATATTTTTATTGTTTTCATAGTCTTTTGTTACAATGTGAGATTCCTCTTCAATTGATGCCTCACCTTGTTAATAGCGTTATGTTTTTCCTCATATCATGCATGTTTCCTTTCCTTTAAATTTAACTCAGATACAAGAAATGACCTTTGATTTAGTCATCCTATTAATTTGTGTTTTAAAATCTTTCTCTTCACATTGTGAAATAGAGATAACAAAGCCTAAAAAGAAAACATAGAATTGTATCTCCTTTACTTTTATCCTTTATGACAGTACCAGTTTCAAGGCAGCCTAACATCGAACCCGGTCTTTCAGATCAAACTAGCATCGCTCTAAATTTATTTAACACTATCTTACAAACAAAAAATAACCGGGTTGACTTAGAATGTTCATGAGCAGTAATTGAGAGAGATATTAGTATTCAGGAAAACTGGGAATTTCGACAGAGACAGTTGAGAAACCAACTATAGTTCTCACCTTTTTATCATTGATTTTTATATCCTCAACTTCCTCTGTCTTTTCAGATGCCTTGACAGTATACTTTAGAGCCTTAAAGTATAAACTTAGGAACAACATCTTTTTGGCGTTGTTGCTGGGGAGCAGAGAAACAAAGCTTTTTCCCTAGGAAGAATGACATTGACACTTTCCTTCTTTGATAGTGAACAAAGTTTGAAACCTTATAAGGCTACCTTTATCTTTCAGTTGGTGACTCCACATTGTTTAAACTAGATCTTAACTAGAAGAACACCAGGAAGAATCCAGACAACAAGAAGATTTCACCTTTTTCCGACCTAGAAAAAATTCTAAAATCAAGAAGATACTTCCAACAGACTATCTCATCGACAAATAAAAATTATCAACCTAAATTTACACAGTCTGACTCTGAAGATAAACATGGTGAATCAAGTATTCCACCCTCTTACGGGAAATACTCCGCTGATAAAGTTACATCCCCTGAATCAGATTTGGTTCTACCTATTTTTAAGACCAAAGCTTTCTCAATTGTTTCCACACCAATAGAAAATGAATATCTTCTTCACTTCCTGTTGCGACCGATTCTCCCTCGCTTCTTGAGGTTCAATTTCCCACCTCTCAAAACTCAAAAAATTATCCTATAGATCTCGACTCAACTTCTATTGATTCTCCTATTTTCTCACCCTATGGTTCTGAAGGAACCAGTCCACATTCCCCAAGATCCTTTTTCTCAAGTTTCCTCCTCATTGATAACCGATTTCTTGAACCCTTTCCTTATAACTGCTACACACGATTTTGGTCATCTTGGTGATGTATTATCAATGGTGTGCTCAAGTTCCCAACAAGAACTTTCTCCTGAGAAAAGTGGCATTTATCTCCTTCCAGAAAACATATTTTCAAAGTGAGTTCATAGGCTACATATGGCCTAGGGTGTGAGAATGACCCATTCTCGCAGGCCACCTTCATCTAGGGTGCGAACTTCTCATAGTTTTCTCTATACATAGGGTGCGAACTTGTTTCTAAGCTTGGAAAAGAGATGAAGTCTCGAGGGTTCTAGAAGGGAATCTTCTAGAAAATGAGTTGGCATTCGTATGGTTGTCATTTTACTGGCTTCTTTGATTTGGTGGGATCATTCTCATCCATGTAACTATCTCATCCTCTCCTATATATTGAAAGGATTCTCATGAAAAAGGTTAAGCAAGATTAATTGAAGAATTGGTAAAGGAATTGTGTGAAGAACCCTGCTTGAACAGAAGCTTGGAGACTCTAGTAGGTCTATCAAGAGGAATTATATCTTCTTCATGCAAGGATAGAGCAAGTGTGTGTGTTGGAACCAAGAGTCACCGAAAGGAAGCTTGCAACATCAAGGTGATCAGGTTGTATCTTCTAATTTCAATTAATATGATACATCGGCATGTCCTTTTCCCATAAATTCATTCCTACTTTATTGTGTAATTCCTTGATCATATGCATAAGTTGACGATTGAATATATTTTTCTATCTTTACTTTGGCTGGTTTGTGTTGTCTTGGTCTTGACCTCACGAGAGCACCGGAGCGAAGCGGGAGCAACAAAGACTTAAGGAAGCGATACAAAGGTATGTCACTTGTTCCTCCTTACTAGCTAATTCAATGATCGTAACTTAGGGAAAGAGTCATGTCCTGTCCTATTTTGTTCTAGATCTAGATGGATCTAGGGAGATTTGTTAGTGTCCACACCTACCGATTAGTTCGATAACAAAATTGGTGACTCCACTGGGGATGCAACCCATTTTTTAGTGGTTTTTGGTGTTTTTCCTTGGCCATTTGTTCTTGCCTTACCTTTATTCATTTCTATCAATCTCTGAGTCTTCAGGAAACTCTGACAGACTCTATGGATCCAGAAGTCCCTTCAAATTTTTTGTCTTTTTCCAAAAAATTTCCTAGTTTCAGGCCTTCTCGCACTGAACCCCTCTATGGCCTATGAGAACCCCTTGTGTTTGCACTCTTCCTTTTAGTCGAGTGTGATATTCTCTCACTTTTCTTGAAGCCGGCTGTGAGAATGCTCCATTCTCACACTGTACATTACTGATAGCCTACGAGCCCTTTTTTTAAAATTTTAGATTTAAGGTTTTTGTATGCTCAGATGCTCAGATCTGTAGAGGTGTCTGATAAGAACTTCTTGTGCCACTGGTTGATTGTTTCTTGACTTTAGATTTTGTGCACGATCAGTCTTCGGAAATCAAAGTTTCTTCTTGTCCATCTTTTTCTCAACTCTCATCTCTTGAATTTTCTTAACCAGGATATAATCTTTTATCCTAGAATCTAAGTACTTGTTTGGTTAGGAGCCAGTGATCGGTTTGAAAGTTGGGATTCTTTGTCTTTCTCATTCTCTCATTACTTGGAAAATCATTGTTCTCATGCAATTGAAAAGACTAGTCTTGTCTGCTTGTCATTTTTGTCTTCATTGAAAGATTGGTTTGGGTTTTGTTTGTGGCTTTTCGTTAGTTATTGGTTTTCCTTACTTTCACCACCATGGTGTGGTTCTTTTTGAAAAGTAAAAAACATTTTTCTTTTTAAAAGCATATTCATTTTGAAAATATTGGAAATCAATCATTGAAATAGTACAAATAGAGAATTGTCATTGTTACGTGATTCGTTGATATTGCATTGTAAAGGAGATTGCATATCGTAGTTCAAGATTGTTTCGAAAAACTTCTCTTTCCCTCCTGTACATAGGATTCATCGAACGAAAATTGATATCTTTAATTCCTATATATGAATTGCTAGGTCAGAGTCTCACACAACATCGGTTTCCTCTCTGTTTCTGTTGAGTAACAAAAGTCCTTAATAATATTGCACAATTTTAAAAATTTAACTAGTAACTCTTTCCTAGGACTCTATTACACCAACAGTTAGCTAGGCTAGAGCTTTGGAATAGGCAGAGAGATACACTCTCCAAAGCATAAAAAACACAATAGCATATTGTGTTAAGTAGTGTCAAATTCCATTTACAACATTTTGTCCTGGGAAGCCCTTCTCACAGAAGGGTCAAACCTGAGGTCGCATTGATATTGACAGAGTTACTCACCCTGATTCATTGATATCGGTGTAGAGATTGCACGTATTACAGGGGTCACTTGGAGGTATATCCACAATGATGAGTGGAAGGCCCTCAAGCTGATTTCAAGATAGATACCCTACCCTTGCGTGTGGATCGGACTGTCGACTGTCCCCCCAGGCTTTATTTTTGTTAGTGGTAACCTTAGTGGCCTATATTCTTAGGATCTTACACAAGGTGATTGTGAAGGGGAAAGTCTTCACAGTACCTGGAATCGACGTTGGCCAAACTCACTCGGAATCCTTGGAGGGTATACCCACGATTATGTGTGGGAGCTTGCACTAGGCTGTAAGTCCGTTAAGCAGGTCGTCAACGTAACTGTTATCACTGAAATTTTGTCTGCACATGGAGACAAGAACTCCACATCATCAAAACAGCAATGAAGTAATTCATGGAACTGAGTTAAGTTCATAGCATTCCAGAAGGGTCAAAAACTATACAAAGTAACCAAAAATTGAAGGGCGCTTTATAGAAGCTTTATGCGCGTGCACATGCGTGGGACAAAAACGTGTTACTAGCGCATGTGCGCCCGACGCGTGCCTGTCAACACAAAAACCCGCGCATCTGCTAATACGGTGCATTAATTGCATAAGTCGGCCTCCCGACCGCCTATGAACCGGCCCCCAAGATGATTTGACTCTCAAATCAGGTCGGCTCTGCAAATTCGGTGAATTAATGACCTAAGTGAACCCTAAACAGGTCCGTGTTTACACCGGAAGTTGGTTACGTGACCACCTAGAAAAATGCTATAAATAGCCGTGAAGACTCATTGTTTTAGCAGAGAATTCGAAGCAAAGTTACGCTGTCCAGATGATTCAGAGCTCAGTCTTTGACAAGCTATCCATTAGTGGCCTAACCCAGAGTTCTTTCACCACTCAGTTCAATTCTATTCATTTTGTAAGGAAAGCATTGTGTTGAGGGCCCCGAAGGACCTTCCGCTGGAGGGAGAGGGAACTCCTGTCTCTGTCTTCAGCGTGTGCTCTGGTTTCATTAATAGACCAATCTTGAAACCATTTGATGACCCCTGTGTCTCATGTTTGATGTTTTGTTTATTTTCGAATTGTTATTTGCTTTCAGTTGTTAGTTAGATTGTAGTTAGTTTGTTTTCTGTTAACCCTATGCTGCCACAGATGTTCTACCCTGATGAACCCAACAGGGCATGTAGAGCGCTCTCCATTTTTCTCACCTGGTGACCGTTTGAACGCGAACAGACTAACGACTCCACTGGGGAGCCAAGGTATCAAATCCTCCCTCAATTGGGTTTAATTCGCTTTCCTTTTGTTGTTTTTAACTTGCAGGGACTCAAACCGGCTTTCGCCGACCTGTTAACCGGCCGATTCACAACAGAATCGAGAGAACCGGTGTTTTTTCTCAAACGCACGGGTATTCCACCCCACAGACGCACGCATGCGCTCTGGTTTTTTGATACAGTCCGCGCACACACGTGCACCTGTCCATGCTAACAGTCGCGCATTTGAACAAAAATTTTTCATTGTAAGGTTTTGATGTGAGGAAATTCAGTTTCCTTTTTAAGCAATGATGTATGTATGCTTTAAACACTGCACTACTTAGGCCCCTCAACTTATAAAGGGGATAGTCAAACAAACATAGGCACTTAGGAGGATAAAAAATCATTTTTCCCTTATTTGCTTTCAGCCACGTGGATGGATTGTTTTGATTCATAATCTAAGTTGAACATCAAATTGTAATCACATCTAAACTCACATTCAGGACTAGAAGTCACAAGTAACAATCTTAAGTATGCTCTTCTCTCGCGCCCTCAGGCGATCTTGAGAATCAGAAATAGATTGCGAAAAACGATCTCATCTCCCTTAAAATTTCAAAACTTTTAGGAGAGGAC
>JASDQU010223805.1:2531-17608 GCA_032191745.1 Picea mariana | reverse complement strand
AAGGCCATTCATATAGAAGAAAAAGTCAAAGCTAAACTTTCTATATGTTGTATATATTTGACCTTTCCATTAAGAATGTTATTGGCTCATTGTCTACAATTCCAAGTTGTATGACCCAACTTCTTGCAATAGTAGCATTCTATTTATTCTTTGTCTTTTTTTTTTTTATCTAATATGATTGTTTCTTGCATAAAATACAAGCCCCAGTTGGTTATCACCTTTAATGATTGTTTCCTAAATTCTTTTCACTTTTCCATATTTATAGTTTTTTAGAATGAAGTCCACACGTTCTCTAACTTTGTATTAGTTTCTTACATTATTTTCACTTTTCCATACTTCTCCAATGTTCAACAAAAAAATGTTTATTATTTTGAATTTTTATTTAAATTATATATTTTTTCAATTCTATAATGTTATAGATTTCCATTTTATAATGTTATATATTTCCATTTTCCCATTTTTAGTTGGTCCATTCACAATGAGTCATCTCATGAAAGGAAATATATTTAACATATTTGTTAGATTTGGAAAAATATTTAAAAAATTAAAATTAAAAAATCATATTACTTGTTCATGCTCACACTTAATTATGTTATTACATGGATTGTTATATCATAACTTGGATTTCATTAATAAAAATCCAAGAGAAATCGTTATCTTTGATGAGCGTAATTATGCTCTGTGACAGTTGAGAAGTGTCGTTCACCTAATAGGTTACATGGATCCACCACTTAATTGGTTGCATGGAGCCATTGCTTGAATATTCGATTGCATGCTTGTATTGATTTTGTCCATATCCATGTGAGACGATGCGAAGCTATTTGCAAATTTGATCAATGTTACTAAGATAATGATAAATTATAAGTTCTATCTAGATCATAAATAATTTAATTTTGTTTCTGTGTTGTTTGTTTTATGTAACAACAAATATCAATGCCTAAGAGAAGGGTATCACATACTAGGGATTAAATGAAGGCTCCATCTCCACATCCTACAAATTTATCAATGTTACTAAGATAACAAGAAATTAGAAGTATGCATCATAGACAATTTAATTTTTTCTGTGTATTGTTTGTGTTACATAACAACAAATATCAATATGTAAGAGGAGGGTACCACATACTTGGGTCTTCTCTTATAGATAAAAAAAAACATCTCCTTTCTTCATTGATGCGTGCATATACCATCAATTCCTTCTTAGACCTTTTCTTATAAACCAAACGACATATCCTTACTTCCTTCACTATAACATTATGAAAAATCATTGTCATATGCAAGTAAGCAATTTGTCATCACTAGAGCGAACTAGCATCAATTTTTTTCCCAAGGCATTGTTTATCTTAATTCTTGGATTTGTCAAAGAAACCAACTCATTCATTCAATGTTTTATTTCTTCAATTCCCATCAAAATTCAACTAGTATATAATACAATCATTCATAAGAGAATCATGGAATAGGAATCCTATTGATATTGAGAACCAAAAACAAGAACGAGATATTCCCCCAATGATTCAAATGAATTTACTATAAATGGACAACCAATATAGTTATACCAATGTTTTGGTTCAAGTACATTTCTTGCTACATTATTGCATCTAATTGAGTGAAATTATTCAACTATTTATATATTTAGTGCTAACAAATAATGGAATATACAAACACTACATGTGTCGATGAATGTTGGGGAACCAAGTAAAAATAATTATGAGGTATCCTTAAAATGACAAGAATCCTTGTGAAATCCCTTGTGATACTCGAAGAAAACAATAGAGAGTTTTCTTCTTGGGTCTTCCTTAGCTGTGAGAGTGACTAGTATCATGTGTAGATAATATGGTTCCAAGTGGAGGTTGAACCCTGTGAAACCCAAACCAAGAAACCTTAGTAACAAATCCATGGTCCCAATGTCCACCCTTATGATCCTTACCAATAAATTCCCATTACCAATGATCCCAATACCAATTAATCCTGCCTTAAAATACATAGGCACTGGAATACTATAGCTTTCTTCCACACATAAGTTGGTTTCCCATTGAGTTGTATTAATGCAATCAACCCCCATTAATTCCTCAAAAGGACTTATTTAGGATCAAAATTGAGAAAAGAAAAAAATTGATTGACAAATGGTGTTTGATTTTCTTATTCTCTCTATTGTCACCTCATGAAGTGGATAGCTCTACCATTACTAATTTGTGTTGTACCACTACCATCCATGCGCTTGTTGATATGGTCACTCTTTAAAACTAGGTGTCACCCAAAAATTTAAGACCACAAAGACTTTGATGCATGCTTATTTATGACATGGTGCATGCTCTTGCAATAATGAAGCTATCTTGAAGGCCCTTTGTAATACCCTTTCCTACAGTGGTCTTGGGAATCTCCATCGCATCGATGTGGATGGATAGATCGGTTGAACAAGACACCTTGGCACATAGGAAAGGTACACATTTTTGGGTTTCCTTGGCAAGAAAGAGTTCATATGGATGTCTTGGCCTGTTTGAAAGATAATGTAGATAAGTTGCGAAGACTTGGGTGCCCCTAATAACAAGCAGGGTGCTTCATAAACAAGATGCAAAGACTTGAGCACTCCTATGGACTGATAGGGTGCGTTGTGGATGAGTCAAGTTGGACGCATCAAGGCGTGGGGCAGACTTGGCTAGAGACTTGAGGAGTCGAATTTTCGAGAATTGTATTGATTAGTTGAGTGGGGCCTCTACACTTGGGGGTTGTGACAGGTGGTCAAGGTGCCTTCGGGCAAAATTTTCTATCGATCATGATCACAAACACATTTTTTGAGTGTACTCCCTTGGGTACACGTTCCTTGGGCATGAGTTCATTGGGTGCCTTAGGCACACTTGGACACAAATGGAGTTTTGAAAGGATGGACAACCTTGACGTGCTCAAGTTGACTTGGAAGACGGGGCAACCCTCGAATACATATGACTTTCTATCTTGAGATGACTTGGACGTGGACCCGATGTGACAAAGAGGTTTGGTGGAATGAATCGGATTGAGGTGACTTGGGTCCACTTCATGCAACACAACTTACCGAGTGGTGGGAAAGGCACATATAAGTAGTGGATGCCTCAAGGAGATAAGGAAGACCAACAATGTAAGAAATAGATCACCAAGAAGGGGCAAGGAAAGGAATTCTACATTTGTGCCAAGAAAGGGTGTGATGGGGTGACTTGTATTGTCTTGGTGATGCGAGGAATGAAATAGGGTTGTGGAGGAAAACATGCAGAAGTTCTTGGATTTGTTTTTACAAGGTCATGTGGCATTTATGGGGAAAATTTTCCTTGGTCACTTTGTATTTTTGTAATTGGGTTGCAAGTAGGGGCATGTCCTCTCCATTGCATTATGTTGTATTGTATCATGTGTAACATTATTCTACATGGAATAAAAGGGTGTTAGGCACTAGCTTGGTGTCACCCAACCTCATATGTTGTGTGTAACTTGTGCAAATGTTCTATGTGTTGAGTGTTCATGTTCTTGCATACTTGTAATTTGGCTAAGTGTAGTATAGTCGTGGAACATTTGAGGCCATGGTTGGACTTGTGCCCAGTATACTAGTTGGATAATTTATTTGAGGAGGACTTGGTGTATCTAACTTGTTGTAGCTCAAGGAGAATTTATGGGAAGACCTTGAGTGAAGAGGCGTACTTTGGTTGTAGTAGGTGCGATGTGGTCTAATTGACGTAGTCGAGGAAAAACAATGTCACATGACTACAGGTGCTAGAGCGACTTGGGCACACCAAGTTGTTGCGAAACAATTCCAGGAAAATTGTAGGTCTATGATAGGTGGTATCAAAGTTGATTGAGGGTAGTTTTGGTACGTTCTTCGTCACTTTTACTTCTATGACAAGTGGTATAAGAGGTGATTAAGGGAAGTTTTGGTACACTCTTCATCACTATCACTTTCATGACAGGGTGTATTACAGAAAAAATGAAGTTTGGTGCTCTTCACCACTATCACTTCTGTGATAGGAGTTATTAAAGTTTATCATAGTTGTTCTGAGAGCAAATTGGGTTCTTTGGCTCTTCACTACCATTTCCATGGTATACTTAATTCATGAAAGACTGGGGACTTCTCTAAGAAAGTGGGAGCTCATTACAAGGTGAACACGTTTGGGGACAAACTTCAGTCACTTGGACAAATAACCATGATCATATCACATGCAGAAGACATATGACACAAATTGGCTTGTAGAGGAAAAACTTGATCTTTGGTGCAAAAGGTAGTAGAGACATGTAATTTGTGTGGAACATATTTGTCGACTTGAACAAGTTCAAAATGGAAGGTCATGGACATGGATCAAAAGACAAAGGGAGAAACATAATTTATTTTCTGGTTGCAACCATTGACAGAGTTGAACCATTGAAACAACCAAGTGTGACTTTGTTCAAGAGGTATGCACATTCTTTGTTTTTTCATTTTCAGAATGTTGCGATGGTTTGTTCTTTAAAGGGGAAGTTGGGTAACTTGGAGGTGGCATTGACAACTTCCTACATCTCTTTGTTAATTGATCAAAGCTTTAGGTGGCCCATTGCCATGAAGTAGGCAATGGAGCTATAACACACCCAACTCCCTTGCCAAACTATGTTACTACTAAATCGACTAACATTATCGATTCAAATGCGTAAAATACATGTAGAATGACATACATGCATTCCATTATCATTAATTCTTAAAATGAAAACAGTTTAAAAATTCACAACAACAATTACATGCACACTACAACATTCATACATACAACATACATAGTAAATGCAATATTCTATCATAGCATTAAAATTGTAAATAACATAATGATCAAAACACTTATCTTTAAAATGTTTTCGTGTCAACTGGTTGCAGACAAAGGACGTTCCATCCAACCATATACTTTGATGATGCAATTCTCTCAGCAGCAAGTCACCCCTAAGTTGGGGCTATGAGTCCACAAGGATAAACATGCTCCTATGGGTGTCTACAGTTTACTATAACAACTCAAAACTCATAAAAAACAAAATGGTGTGACTCCTACAACAATTCCAATTGTCTAACTCTCTTCCCCATCAATATACACAACCCAAGGGATGAGATTTCCTTCTCTGCACCATAGTCCCTCAGAAAATATCCATCCCCTCTAGGGCTTTAGCATAGACCAGCCAAGAATCTCTCTATTGGGGGTTCTAGGAAATCCAATTGTAACAAGAGTGCTCACACAACATTTACAAATTCTCTTCGTGTAATTTCTCACAATAAATCATTCACGACCATAACAATATCATTCTCGACATAACTACCAACTTCGACAACTTTTATTGAATACCCACTATGGAACCACTATGTAACAACACTTAGTTCTATTTTCCTCACATCTTTCTCAACTATGAAAACCGTCTTCCTTCCTACCCCAAAATTCCTATTCTCCCATGCTTGTTTGACTCTTACTCTTCTCCTAAGGATGATTACACTCATCCCATGTCTTCATAAGTGAGAGAGCTAACTTCCTCACCCAACCTCTTACATGAATTCAATGATTGAGTGTTGAATAAATCAATGGGATAAATAGCTAAATGACAAATTCATATATGAATATGGATTAAGACTTAATGCATATGGAAACCCCTCAAAAACCCCATTAAGTCCCCTCTTTTGCGGAATCATAGCCCCTCATTATTGGAATCATAGACTTGTATAGGGTAGTGATTTCAAGAGGGTACTTTGGAGAAATTTTTTCTTGGAGTTAATTCACAGTAGTAGGCCAAAGTGGAGACTTTGACTTGGTCTAGGAAAATTTGTGCAAAGTGATAGAATTGTGGATAGGAAAGACCAATTTGGACATGGGGACATGCACTTTCATAGATTGGATGTGATGGTTGGATTAGCCATTGAATTAGTTCAAGACTTGAGGAAAGCAATGTGCAAAAGCATGACAAAAGGGTTCGAACTATAGATGCATGAGTAGGTCCAACAGGCACAACACTTGGGTGTTTCGTCAATTTTATTAAGGAAGGTTGCATGGAAATAATTGTAGGAGATAGTCGTAGTGGGGGCAAAGCAGTGTGCAACCATAACAGTGAGGCAACGAGAACTTGAATCATTGGTGATAGAGTGGGACATGAGGTGTTTGTTCATGGAGTGAATAGAGAGGTCACATGACAACTTTAGTGGAGAACAATGTGGAAGTTTGGGTGTTATTGTGAACGATTGTGTGTTTTGGAAATTTGGGGTTTTCAACAGTCATTGGCATGAAAATTGGGGTTTCTAGTAGTCATTGGCACAAAATTTGGGGTTTCCAACAGGTATCAACATGGAATTTGGGGTTTCTAGTTACCTTTGGTTGCAGACAGATGCCTGAGTTCGAACAACTTGAGAACAACAAGTTCTTGTGGATGTTTCTGAGGAAGACAATGAATTTTAGCGGGGGAGGATGTAAGACCCTCGCATACAATGGTGTCGGGTACCTCCACTGCACTAGCGTGGATGGATAGCTCAGTCAGACAAGATGCCTTGGCACAAAGGCAAGGCACACATTTTAGGGTTTCCTTGGCAAGGTAGAGTTTGGATGGATGTCTTGGCCCATTAGCAAGATAGTGTGAACAAGCTCCAGAGACTTGGGAACCCGTACGGAAAGATAGGGCGCTCCACAGATAGGCTCCACAGACTTGGGAACTCCTACATAGAAACATGGTGTGCTGTGGATGAGTCAAATTGGATGCACCAAAGAGTGGGGTGGACTTGGCTAGAGACATATCGATTGAGTGAGTGCTCCTCACTTAGGGTTTGCGATGGAAAGTTGAGGTTCCTTCAGGCACAAGTTGTCATGGATCATGATCATGGACGCACTTGTCAGACATACCACCTTGGGCACACATTCCTTGTGCATGAGTTCATTGGGTGGCTTGGGTGCACTTGGACGTGGATGGAGTTGAGGACAAAAAGACAACCTTAACATGCTCAAGACAACTTGGTAGACGGGGAAACCTAAGTGAAGACAACCTGGGAAGATGGACGACTTGGATGTGGACCTGACGTGACAAAGAGGTTTAGTGGAACGAGTCGGATTGAGGTGACTTGGTTCCACTTAATGTGACACAACTTGCCAAGTGATGGGAGCATCCAAGGAGGATCAACAAGGAAAAAAAATGATCACCAAGAAGGGGCAAGGCAATGAGTTTTGCGGTTGTGCCAAGAAGGGGTCTGATGGGGCAAATTGTATTGTCTTAGTGAGGTGAAGAATGAAACTGGGTTGTGGAGGCATACCTGCAAAAGTTCTTAGGTTTGTTCGTACAAGGTCGTGTGGCATTTCTGGAGTATATTTTCCTTAGTTTCTTTGTATATCTGTAATTGGGTTGCAGGCAAGGTCGTGCCCTCCCCATTGATTGCATTATATTGTATTATGTCTAACATTCTTCTATATGGAATTAAAGGGTGTTAGGAACTAGCCTGGTGCCACCCAACCTCATATGTTATGTGTAACTTGTGTGGACGGTCTATGTTGAATGTTCATGTTCTTGCATACTTGTATTTTGGATAAGTGTAATATTGTTGTGGAACGTTTGAGGCCACACTTGGACGTGTGCTTAGTGTACTTGTTGAATAACTTAGTTGAGTAGGACTTGGTGCATCTAACTTGTAGCTCAAGGAAAAGTTATGGGCAAACATTGAATAAAGAGGCGTAGTTTGGTTGTACTAGGCACAATGTGGTCTAACCACCACGGTCAAGGCAAGACGGTGTCGCACGACCCTAGGTTCCAGAGTGATTTGGTCGCACTAATTCATTGCAAAAAAAATATGAGCGGATTGCAGGTCTATTACACCCTTCATTTAGAGGAGGGCATTGACATAAATGTGATAAATTGATATAAGAAACATTTAAAATATTTAAAGATAGATAACCATCTATTTAAATCCCTTTCCTAACATAAGACTAATTCGTGAAGTGATAAATAATTTTCTTATTGCAAAGACATCACCTTGCATGCATGTGGTTGCTCGCTTTCTATTGGTTACATCTTTCAAAGTAGTCCTTTGTGGAACTATGCTAGATGTCGTAGAGATGAGGATTGATTTTGAAGTTTAGTGTACCACACCTTTGCTTCTAAAACTAGACTACGAGATGAGCAAGCTGCTCCAAAAATCATCACATTTAATGTCATCGTGATCATTGTTTGAGAGAAAAAAATACAACGACTAGAAGAGACGATTGAAGCCTTTGCTAAGTGGAATTAATGACCTTGCTAAGGGTAAATGCATGGAGTGATAGTCGTTTCTATTCAAATGTCATTGATTTTATTGATGTTTATCCAAGAATTTATACAACTCATATGGTGGATGCACGAGAAGACTACACACTAGGCATGCTCGCTACATAATTCCAACTCCCAATTAAGTGTTACATGAAAATCACATATAAATAGGTTTTAATTAGCATTGGTTTGATAGGACATGCCAATCCGAGTGGTTAACTTTTTCAATAATTTTCATTAACAAATACACATTTTTTAAACTCTATGATGGTAAAAGTGATTAGAGAAATAAATCTTATTTAAAAGATATATATTGGAGACTAATCCTATTAAAACTCTTCCTAGTTTATAGTCAAATCTCACAAAGTGTACAAGTAAAGTAAAATAGATTTAATAAATGGATATCTAACCAAAATGAATATACAAACAAATTAATTAAATTTAAATTTAAATCATAAAAAAAATAAAAAGTAAATTTAATTTGTTAGTTAATTTAGTAATTTAATTAATTAAATATATTTTTTATTTAATTTAAACATTAAACAATATAAAATTATAATTTAGTAAACAATTGCATTGCCAAATTCTGATGATATTTGCAAAAAATAATAAAAGTAGTAACTCCACTAGTTGGCAAATAAAGGTTGCAATCCCATCTATCCCACAAAAAGTTGTGGGACGACCGTATGAAACAACATCATTTTCATTTAATTCAAAGCTGTTGAATTGAGTGACCATATTTTCTACTACTTGCAAGGAGACTGGGGGCAATTTTCCGCTCACTTTGGAGAAAAGTTCCGCCAATTCGTCGTCATTCCTGACCGCCCGCTGAATGTGGCGGGTGTAGATTCTGGTATTCTTGCCGTCACGGGCGGCATTACCAGCCAATTCCAACACCTCAACGGCTAGATATTCCAAAACAAAGGCAATGTAAACGGCCGCATCCCTTCCCAACGGCTTGGTATACCGCTCCTTCTTGAGATATCTGGCGATGATACTCCATTACATAATTTCAAATAGTAAATTTTAATATTACATAATTTCATTGTAATTGAGTATTGTGATTGAGTATTGTGAATGTTAAAATCATTTTTATATTGAAAATAATAAATTTATAAATTTGTTAATTGAGTTTAGTTTGGATTGTTGAGAAGCATATTATTATTATTTTAATAAAATTGGTAAAATTTACATTAAAAAATGAACTGTGGTCTAACCACAAAGAGAGTTATTACGAATTCAAAATAGGCATGTAAGTTTCAAAATCAAGTTGATGTTTATCCCTATTTGAAATTGTCCAAATTACTAGTCCTCGAAGTGGCTTACAACTGCTACATAGCCTAATATATCATCTATAAAATATACCATGAATCAAAAAACAAACAAAAAAAAACATATGGGTTAAAGAATTGTGTAATGGGCAGTGAGGAGGCGCTCGCTTGATGTTGATAGGATTGCATTCTTCCATGGGTGTGACATGAGCTAGACCCCTCTCCTCTGTTGTTGTTAGTTGTTGATGGACTATTGTTTTTTTATCCTTCTGCTGAAAAAACTCATGCATTAAGATCACACATTTACTGGCCACTAATTCTGCAGGATAGATAATTCCAGAGAAGATGGCTCTATTCCTTGCTAACCAAATCTTCTAGATGATAAATTTAGGGGTTTCCATAAGCTTGTCTTTAAAGAGTGGCTTTCCTTTTAGAGAGCCCTGGTAAAGAGAGAGCCAATTGTGAAAAAGTGAGAGGGGGAGGACGACCTATTAATCAAGGGGTAGAGATCAACCAAAACTAAAGACCATACATTCAAAGGAAAAGGACATTGGAAAAGGAGGTGACTAATAGTTTCTGGGGATTGACAACATATACCACACCTGAAGGGGCCATGAAAGCCCCACTTTTTCAAATTTTCTCCTGTAAGGATCTTTGCATGGGTTAAGGTCCAATAGAAAATATTTATCTTAGGTAATGATTTGGAGTCCCAAATTCTATTCCATGCCTTTGCCTTAGGGGGGAGATTAGAGTTGGATAAGAGGAATTCATAACCAGAGTGGACCAAGTAGGATCTTGAATCCCAACCTCTTGAATCAGGAGAGGACAGATGATGAGGGGCACAACCTTGTAGGGAGGAGCAAAGAATTTGAAAGAGAGAGGAGAGGTGAGGTAGAAGATCTGCCAAAACCCATCTAGCCCAAGATCCTGAGGGTAGCTAGTAGGAGATATCAAAGAGGGTGTTGATGCCACGAGTTGAAAACCGAAGTGAAACATGATGTAATTCTCAAAGTTCTTGTAAGAGTTGTTTTCCCATAATATTTTCCTTCCATAAGAAGATTTGTTTTCTATTACCAGGGATCCAAGTAACCTTGCTTTTAAAAAGTGGAAGGGAGGATTTTAAAAATTTCCAAATAGTGGATCCTAAGTTCTGAATGGGGGGGAATCAACACCTCGAATTCAGTCTCCTCCCAGCTATTTATGAACTATTACCTTTTTCCACCAGGATTGTCGACCTATTACTAGCCGCCAAAGAATTATTTCCCCCAAGGTGATGTTTGACAAGGATGGGTCCATAATTCCCAGGCCTCCATGGCTTTTTGGAGCTCTAACTATATTCCAATTTACTATATGCATTCTCTTGTTGGTTGTATTCCCCCCTTTCCAAAGTAATTTTATCAGTTCTTGGGAAATAGCTAAAGTAACACTTGTTGGAGCCAAAAGAAAGGAGAGTTGGAAGATGGGGAGAGTCGATAGAACTGACTTTAATAGCACCAACCTACAAGTCGAGTTAATCCATTGAGAACCCCAGAGGGTAAATTTGGATTTGAATTTATCAAGAAGGGGGGACTAGGCTGATCTAGGGAGGGATTTAAGACAAATGGGGATGCCCAAATACTTGAAGGAAGTCCAGTGGTCCTCAAGGGGGAATTGGAGGATATTGGCAATCTTATGAGAGATTCTTGTGCTAGTATTCCATACATAGATATGACTTTTATGTTGGTTTATTCCCCCCCCCTGAAGATTTCATGAACTCTTCCAGTATTTCTTTGAGTCTTTTGGCAATTATAGTGGAAGCCCCCCCTAGCAATAGAGTGTCATCTGCAAATTGTGAGTGGTTTATTCTTTTTTCTCTTTTCGTTATTTGGATTCCTATAATAGATTTGCTCCTTCGGGTTGCCTCCAAAGATCTACTCAAGGCTTCTTCCTTCAAGATGTAGAGTAGGGGGGACAATGGGAATCCTTGTCTCAGACCTCTTGATAATTTGAAAAATTTCATCAGTCTCCCATTGATCATTGGTGCAATCCAAGGCGAGTTGATACAAGAGGAGATCCAAGCAAGGAGGTCAACCCTAAACCTAAATCTGGCAAGGACTGTAAACAAAAAACTGTGTCGAACCCTGTAAAAGGAATTTTCCATATCCAGTTTAATTATCATTCCTCATTCCTTCCTTTCCCTAATTGAGTGAATGGCCTCTTGGACTATTAGAATATTGTCAATAATTTGTCTTTTTTCCACAAATCCACCTTGGTTGTGAGAGATAAGGGTGGGAAGAAAAGTTTTTAAGTTGTTGGCTATGATTTTGGAGATGATTTTATAGGAGAGATTGCAGAGAGAGATGGGTCTAAAGCCATTGAAGGAGGAGAGATTAGTCTCTTTAGGAATAAGGGAGAGGAAAGAGGAATTTGTGTTACCCCCCATTTCGGTTGATTTTTGCACATATTGATCATTCTCACTAAGCCTACTTTTATGATATTCCATCAAAGAAGGAAGAAATGTGTTGTGAACCCATCAGGTCTAGGTGCTTTGTCTCGATTCATTTTTATGAGCACTTCAAAAACTTCTTGTTATGTCACCTTGCTAGACATTGTAGCATTAGCTTCATCATCAATAAGCTTTGAACTATGGCTTAAGAGATTTTCTTGAGCCACCAGATCCCCATGTTCATTCTCCTTGTATAACTTGTCAAAGTGTTCTTTAGCAACTTTTTGAAGATGATCCTAGCCTGATATGGGCAAGACACCCTCCCCCCTAATCTCCAAAATCGAGTTTCTCCATAACCAAGCTTTGGATTGTCGATAGAATAATTTTGTGTTTTTATCCCATGCTTTGAGCCATATACTGTGAGATTTAAGTCTATGGAATGCTTCTCCCTCCTTCATAATTTGTTGGTGTTTTTTAAATGTGTTTTGTTCTTTCATCATTAGAGAGGGGGAGATGGGTTGAGATTCCAGGGAAATCATGGTTTCCTCCAGTTTTTCATTCAAGATTTGAATATCTTTCCTCTTCTGTGATGATTTGATTTTGACCCAATCCCTTAGGGCCTTCTTCGTGGATTTTAGCTTATGTTCCCAGATAAATACTGGTGATCCCTTTATCCAATGTTTCCAAGTGCTTTCAATAACTTCAAAAAATCCAGGCTCTTCTTCCCATTGAGGGTTAAAGTAGAAATGGATAGGATCAAGGGGGGATGGAGGGGTCAACTCAAGAGAAATAGGTCTATGATCATATCCAAACCAGGGGAGGATTCTGGAGGAGGGAATGAGAGAGTATCCCAAAAGATTGTTGTTGATGAGGAACCTGTCTAATCTAGCTCCAATGTGTCTTGGACCATGTCTTTTATTTGACCAGGTAAAGAGACCGAAAGTCGGTCAGATATCCATGAGATCAAAGGTAGAGAGGAGGTATTCCATGTTTTCCTTGGAGGATTCTCTGACTATGGAGCCTCCTCTTTTTTCAAAAATTTTCATAGTGGTATTGAAATCCCTAGCAAAGATAAGAGAGGTAGGTCTGGTCCGGTGCTATAGAGAAAAAATGGAGAGCCAATAAATTTATTTATCTTTATTTATGGAAGACATATAAATATTTAGGAAAGAGAGGAGCTTACTAGAAGGGAGGTGACGAAGAGATACCATTGTCTAGTTTGAGTCACTTTCCCATTCTTCTTGATGAAATATACTAGGGTTCCATAGCATACAAATTCCACCACAGGCCCCCTTTGAGCTAACAACCTTGCCATGACTTGATTTTCAAAAATAAGTGCTAGCTTGAACGACGTCAGAATCCTTCATTTTTGTTTCCTGGAGGAAGAGGATGTGAGGATTTTATGATCTAAGAAGATTCTTGACCATTTCTTTTTTACTTTCACTTCCAAGTCCTCTACATTTCCAGGAAATGACCTTAATTATTTAGAATATTGTTTAGGGTTTCTCCCTGTAAGGGGGGGCGAACCTCCTTGATTTATCATAGGCCTAGGTTCTTTCTTTGTGTGGATATCAAGTGTGCTATGTTTTCCCATATCTATTTCTCTTCTTTCTACTTCTTCTCGACGTTGATTATTCGATTTTTATCTTGGCTTTTTAGAGGGTTGGGTGCTAACATTCCCAGAGTTTGTTTCTTCTTCATAGATTTCCCCAATTTCACCTTCTTCTTGATTGGGAAGGTGAATGGATTATTGAATTATCAGAAGAGAGGGGATAGCTTCATCCCTTCCCTGGGTCTCAAGTTGATCATGAGGTGCTTCTAGGTCTATTTCTTCTTCTTCTTCCGAAAGGATTTCATATTGGTTCTTGGTTGGAATCCGAGACTTACTAGTGCCAGCAGAAGAGATGGTAGGAGCTTCCTGAGATTTTGGATTGGAGGGATATCCCTCTTGAGGAGGAGATTTTTCAAACTGATGTGTTCCCTTGGGTTTCTACTTCTTCCTTTTAGGCTTCTACCATGGATCCCGAGCTTCAGCCGAAGGGGCTTCAGGGGGGGATTTCAGACAAATTTTAGAAAAATGTCCATATTCGTGACATATTTTTCATTTAAAAGGAAATTGTTCATAGTTGAGTTCCTACAAATAGGTCTAGTTATCCAATTTGAGCTTGATTACCTCAGGAAGTCCTTTTTCCAGATCAACCTCCACACAAATCTGAGCACATGCTTGAAGGCCATATTTTGGTTCTACTTTATCAATATATTTTCCTAGGGAGTTGCCTATGGCCCGTAGGGTTTCCTCATTCCAATAGCGAAGTGAAAATAAAGGGAGGTGAACCCATACCGACAACATTGAAGGAATTTCATTTTCACTATTAAATTCTGGAGTCCATATGTTTAGATAAATCCCACAAGATCCCATGAAATAGGGACCACTCTTGAAAACAAGATCCCTATCTTCTTTTTTCTCAAAGAGGAATATAAAGAAACCTCGACCGCAAAAAAAATGAGACATCCTACCTTGCAAAAGAGGCCTCTGGTTCTTTTCTAACTAAACTACTATAGATTTTGGCGAGGGCTAGATCCCAATGGACTATCCTGCCTAGTCGTTCTCCACGAACTTCAAGGAAAGAGATATCGAGCCTGCTTGAATCATGACCTCTGGAATTTCTTCCAACTTCTTCGCAAATCGTGATTGAGCCTATTTCAGATGCTTAGGAAGATCAGCCACAAGGGAGGCAAAAACAACAATGTATTCAGAGGGAGGAGGTGGGGGGGGGGCGAGCTATGGAGCACCCACCAGGGGAAGACATGGCGACTGCAGGGGAAAGGGGTTAGGATTTCCTTAGAGAAAAGATGCTCGAGAGGGGATCATAAAGGAATATTATTATCCTTTCCATCTAAGTTAAAATTCAACAATCAATATCTTTAATTCTCAACAAATATATCGTTGTAATGATTTTACATAAACAACTTAAAAAAATTATCAATTCAAAATTATAATTTTGATAAAATTGTAATAATAATAATAATCTATTTGTTGTTGGATCATGTTGTCATTGATGCCAATGGTTTGATTGATTGATTTCATTGATTAATGTCAAAGGATTGATTGATTGATGATTCATGTAATATAATATGTATTTTCC